>VWPU01000601.1:0-79362 GCA_013398955.1 Callaeas wilsoni
ATAATAATAATAGTAAACAACTGAAATTAAGCCTGCATGTCTTTCCGTAAGTGGAAGGAAAGCATTCATCTGATAAATTGGGCAGGCAGTGGTAGGAAATTTGTTTGAAGAAGCTAAATCCAAGGAGGTAATGGCTAAACAGAGACCTGGAACTAAAGGGGTTCAATCCCACTTAAAATTTTGCCAGAGTTATTTAGAATAAACAAGGATTTTTTTTTTTCCCCCTGCACAGAGGACACTATGAAATGATGTGAGCTGTGGCTGCTCACGTAAACAGTCCAAACAACAGCAAAAGTTGCAAAAAAAACCGATCTGGCTGCAAAGGGTTAACACCCAGTGACCTGAACTTCCAGATGGGCATCAAAATCCTTGGAAAAGGCTACAAAGGGAGACAGGAAGCTAGAACCTGTGCTGGACACTGTGATATCTCTGTGGGTATAATACGTACATGGGCATGCCTATAAGGATGTATCCTCCTGGCAAGATGCATTATTTAAAAATATTCTGATGTGGCTTCTGCGCTGCGTGAACAGCAATATTCTCATTGATGTGTTTACTTCCTCTGGTTTCAATGTTTTGCTTCTATTTCAGTTTATACACCAACATTGTGGAGTTGCTAAAGCATCCCAGGATATTCTGGATAAGAGCTTTTTCTTTAATACCAATGGATTTGTGATTATTTATTTTCTAACGTGTGCATGGACTTTCCCCTCAGTTTTGGCTCTAAGTGCTTTGGTAGACACTGTAAACAGCTCTTGGCACTGATCCCCTGGGCAAGGCAATTGTCCAGTTGACGTCTGGGAATCAGCCAGTTGGGGTTGAAATTAACTTTCAGCACCTACACCTGCTGAAAGCAGCCCACCTAGGGATTTTGGAAGAGTAGTTTGAAGTAATCACTCGGAGCTCTCAGAGAAGTTGTCATAGGTCTTGTAATTAAATATTTACTATTATTTTAGACGATTTCTATCTTTTATGTATGAATAGTGGCATGTCCTTGCACACATCAATTCCTTTTGGAGGGATCAGTTTCCCAATCTGCTTCATCTTTATTGCTGCTTCAATAAATAAAGCCAGAATGGCAACTATGTGCCCTGGCACATGGCTGCCAGGCCGCTGAGCTTAGCCAAAGGTGGTCCCCCTTTCCCTACATCCCTTTGTCTCCTAGCCTCTTTTTGTGTCCTTGGTGCAAATGTCACCTACACCTACACTTTTAGCTTGTTAACTACATGATTTATATGACAATGTAATTTTTTAAAAAGTTAAAAAAAAAAGAAGACTTTTCTTTCTAAACATAAAAAAAAAAGAAAACCCATACCCCAAAAGGATGAAGTATGTTGAAGTTTTATTTGTCAGATGTGTAGTTCTGCAGCTGATGGCAGGTCCTACTCCCAGCATTTTGCAGTTGAGCATAACCAGGCTGTACAACACCATGCAGCTCACGGGCATCATTTCACACTCTTGCAGACATGGACATAGGGATTTAAGAAGCAGTCCTGACTTTTGGGCCGTTTTTCCTTACTCTTTTCTAACCGTGGTCTTTATTCCGTACTTTTTCCTCCAGAGGGCGGTACCTCCATGAATGTGGAATGGATAAAAACCTGGGTCGGGGGAGAGGGTTTTGGAGGAAGAGTGAATTGCTGCATCGCCTAGTGCTAGGAACGACCCACGGAGGGGCGCTTCATGAATGCACCACACTGCTTTTAGGAATCCTGAGCTCTCTAGAACACTGCTTCCTTGTTACCACTTCTGTTCTGTAGTGGGACTGCCATTTGCCATTTCTTTTTCTTCATCTCTGAGCACTTAGGGGCTGAGATGGGACAGCAAAGTGAGTGGCTTCTGCTGAAGCATTTCTAGAGCAGAAAAAAAAGAAGCCCTATCTTTACGGATCAAGTGACACATACTTAAAAGAAAAAAGTGACAGATCTTCTGAGTGAGCCAACATATTTGTGTTAAGAGCTGCTGAACAAATTGGGCTCACAGGAATGAACAATTCCACTCTGTAGTATTGAATCATGAGGGGTAAGTTCTTCCACCCACAAAATAGGTTTTACACTTCAAAACTCCCCCCACCCCAATTTATTCTAATTTTAATGGCTATCAAACAAGATCTTATGATAACTGTCAAATTAAAATTTAGTTGTTGCCATGTGATTACTCTGCCTTTAGAAGCTGAGTAAGGCTTCAGAGGCTACACAGTGTTAGTCTAACAGAAATTAAGCCTCACAAATCACCTTGTGGTAGGAGTAGGTAGGCAGAAGAAAAGAGAGTGGAGCTGGTTATGCAAAGCCACAGGGGAAGGCATGAGCAGAGCTGGGAAGAGGGCTGATGAAACAGCCATGCTGTGGTTCCTGGCCACACTAAGACAAGGGAATAAACCCTATAAAGGTTTTTGTATAATGGAAGCATTTATACAAAGCAACAAAAAACCCCTTTGGTTGCATCTCCATGGGCAGCCTATCCCCTAATACCTTTGGGATGAAGACAAGTCCTATCCTTGAGGAAAGTGGAAAGTGTGGCCTTGGCTTGCCCTGTCCTGCAGCCATTGCAGTACAGCCCTTTGCTTAGTAATGCTTCACTGCCACACAAACACATTTGGGAGCCTGGCTTAGCAGTGACTCCTGGGCTGCCTATCTCGTGGCAACAAGGTTTATTGACTTGGATAATGTCAGCGAGCCTCACACCACAGAGTGAAGTTCTTGGGTTCTCGTCACTGCTGAGACTCTGAACCCTTTGGAGTTAGGGGCAGGAACTCCCTGGGACTTGGCCCCATGTAAACAAGACCAGATAAAATGTGCTGAGGAAATGTCCTGTCCAAGCGGCAGCTAGGAGCCTCCTTGTTCACACATATTGATTGAGCAGTGTGGTAACATTAAAAAACGAGTAATTGTTGGATATGAATGAACTCACCCTACTCTCCTGCAGTGCTGCTTTAGGAAATACAAGTCCCATTTAAAATGGAAACGTATGACACTTGTACTTTGAGTTCTAATTTCTTAGTACTGCAAAGTAGAGTACAGCCTCCTTGGAAATAAGCTGTGTCCTTTCCTCTCCTGCATTCCCTTCTGGGTGAGGTTGTCAGAAGCTTGCGGAATACAAGTGAGTCCAAATTGCAGTGTCAAATCCCAGGCACTTAATTAAAAGCACATGAAACCTCACTTCTCTGCATCTCTCCCCTTGCCATTAGAATCTAGGAGCTTCCACAGATGGCTGCAAGGCCTCTGCAGCATGAGTTTGAGGTATCCTTCAGCGTGGGGTTTTCCTAATCCTCTACAGGATGAGATCCTGCCTTAGACCAGTACTGGGAAGCTGGGAGACAGCATACACATCAGCTGTAGCAGAAACCTGCTCTGTGCCCTTCTGCTCCCACTTCTCCTCTCTCAGCCCTAGTGGAAGCCTGGTATTCCAGGGTGAAAACAGACCAATAGTTCTGCAGCCATTCTTTCTTGGACATTGCCCAGCAAACAATTCCCTGGAGGAGGAGAAAGCTCCCAACTGTTCATTTTCTCCCTCAAAGGGTACTAGGCAATGACAGAGCTCACACCTTTCATCTGCATAACCATATCCGACCTCCAGACCTTTACCACTGTTCATTCTATGCTCTCCTCTGGTGCCACTTACCTGCCCTCCATTACTGCCCAAAAAACCAGCAGGCAGATGCTGCAAATACTCTGCTCTGGAACTGGTAACACAAACAGCAACAAAAGTTCTTAGTTTTCCCTGGCTCTCTGCTGCAGTGCTAGAAGTAATGCCTTAAAATATCACATACCCCATGAGATTTCTAGAAAATAAAGCCTCTAAAAACAGGTTCCAAAGTGAGCAGGCTAAAAAGAGAGAAAAAAACCCCAAAAGATAAAGAGCTCTCCTAAGCACTAGAAATCCTTCAAATAGGGGAAGTAACAAAACAAAAAATGGATGCAAAGGCAAACTTGCTGTAAAAAGAGTAAGTGCAAAACTCATTGTAGCCTTCCATTGGGTTATTGACATTCTAACCCTCTATTAATGAAAAAATCCCAGAATGTCACAGGGCAGGGATAAGTAGCTGTCTAGCAAAATCAGGATAATTTCCTCAGTTAAAAGTTATTTTAATTATACACAATTTACTGGTAAGGGTCACAGTAAATCTAGAAACAGCATGACAGTGGGTGAAATATGTGAAAGTAGGAGACGATGAGTCAAGCTCTCATGGCCCTGAGCTACAGTGAAAGGTTTAATACTGTTTATTTACCAGACTTGGAGGGATAATTTCCAGATGAATTGGTACATCTGCACTGGTCTGGAAACAGTGTATATTAAGCACTGATAGTTTATCACAGCCTGCCTCCTCTCAGCTTCTTCACAGTTTGGGAGGGAGTCTGCCTCCATCCTGCTTGGAATCAGTGTAATAATAGTCAATGGGCAGAAAGATGGAATCAGATTGCAATTAATTTCTAGACGGTATTAAAGGAGAGTCTAAGGCACAACTCAGGCACTATCAATAAACCACAGTATAAAAAATGTTTTATAGATTTTATATTTAGATATTAAAGCTTTACAGAGTCATTTGATTGAAAGAGATACAAGCTTTTGAGAAATACCTTTGGTATATAATTTTTCCTTCTGCATTTAGTCAGTCACGAGCATTATCTACAGTAGGGCTACGACACATGAAAAATAACACATTAATAAATGACGGGGAGGGTTTGAGAGTTACATAAAAACTCCATGCTGGTTATGCTTGTTTGATGTGTATCCTGTTGTATTTCACCCATGTAGTGTTTTTCAACTATTTCATGATTCTTTGGCAGCAAATAAAAAGAAAAGTAGTTGTATGCAAAAAAGTAAAGTACACAGATAATTCATTAATGCTTCAGATGGAAAAAATGGTTCATTTTATTAAAAAAGGAGAAGCTCAATTTATTATGAAATAATATTTATTTACAGGTATTTTACATTTTTAGAAAATAATAAAATTGTATTCTAAAATGCTTTATTTTTATTACTTATCTGCTTGTACAAAAGAAGCAAAGACACTGTCTTCTTGTTCTAGCAGAACCTCAGGCTTGTCATACTCCAAAATAACCCCTCTCTTCATTACAATAACCAAATCTGAATTGAGGATCGTGTGCACACGGTGCTGAAAAACAAATAAACAAAATGCCAGGTCAGTGTATTTCTCTATGCAATATATTCCAGGATAAGACAGACTTGCACAAATTAATTTTTCTATGAAGTTGAAGTTTGATTAAGGCTACTTATCCTAATTTTCATCCTAATTTCTGTGCCAACACTGCAGATAAATATACAGACCAAGAGCCAGGTGGACACTCAAGTACCTAAAAAATACACAGGTACTTGAGTATGAAGAGTCCTGTGAGTTCCCATTAGAATGTCCCCAGCCCAGAGTCCTGCTACCAAGTGCTACCAAAAGAAGGCAGCCAGGCAGAGTAGGAACTGGGCAACTGAGTGTGGTACAGCCTGTGGGAAGTTGGGAATTCTCCCAGTCCTGGATTACATCCGTGTCTGGGGTGGTTCCTGAGCTTGGTGTGGTTTGTCTATTCAGAAAGCCGATCTAGTCAGTTTTACAAGACTCAGGCCATGTCTTCTCTTGAGCTTTCATAATAATTTTGCATCCATGTCCTTTGGAAAATTTTTTCCACACTTTCTCCCCATTATACGAACAAGTGCTCCTTCCTTTTGTATGCTCTGGGCCTTGCTGCTCAAAGTCCCATCTGATGCCCCTTGCCTCGTGACTTTGCAGACCTCTCTCACATGTCCTTACATTGTCCTTCTTGCAGACAGAAGAGCCCCAGCCTGCTCAGCTGCTCCCCTTCAGGAGCAAATCCAGCACCTCCAAAATCATCCTGTGCTTCTCAACACTTTTCAGTTGTAACGTGTTGTTCTGGGCATGAGGAGACTGGAACTACACACAATATTCAAGGTATGTGCAAACTATGGACTTTGAGTTAAGCGTTCTTGTTTTTAATAATCTTTTTTATTTGTTTCTCCATACCACATTTTTCTATCCTAACTCATGCATTTCCTAAATAAATAGCACGCATTGTTTCAATCTATTTTAAAAATAAATTGCTTTGGTAATTTCCATAATCCCTGTCAGATTCCATCTTCTTTGCTGCTTCTTTCAGCTTTTTTTTCCCCCCACCATTTATTTTTGGGTTTAGTTTTTGCAAGCCTCTTCATGTTGACAGAATTCCACTTTTTAACATTAACTGTAAGTGCATGGGATTTTTTGGGTCTGCTTACTCCTGCAGGGATATTTAATCTCAGAATATTATGGTTGCTGTTACACAGTTGCTTTTCACTCACAAGGTTTCTAATCAAGACTTGGGCATCCTCAGTATCAAAACAACTCTCGTATTTCCTTCTCTGGCTTTCCTAGCCAGATTTTCCATAAAATAATCACTGATGGCATCTACAAATCTCATCTCTTCTGCAGTTTCTATGACATTTATCCAGTACACAGGCAGAGGAAGGGGACTGAAATATCACATTCCAGTTGAATTTGCTGCCCTTGTCTGATCTCTTTCAGTGTTACACAATCAGCGTTGCCACCATGGTAATTGTGAGTAACATAGAAGATAATGGAGAGCCAGTACTATAACTCCTACTATTTCTATTCTTCCTAAACAGAAATTAGGAATTTATGGCTTTCTCTGGGGAAAAAAACACCAAAACCACACCCCCAAACCAACAACACAAACAAAAAAGACCCCCCAAACCACTGCCCATCTCCCCAAAACCCCATGTTATATTTCTACTACAGAGTATCTTTAATACAAACCCACCTGCCATAAACCACATTTACAATTGGAAGTAAAAGCATTCAAAGAAAGTTTATTCCAAGACGTCGTTTGTTTGAACTGTGCAGTTCAAAACTCACTAAAAGACTAACAAAGCTTTTTCAGCCCAAACAAACTGAAAAAGATACATAAATGCAGAATGCAGTGGAACTCTGAATTTTCTTGCAGAGAAATCCGGAAATGTTATGCTTATGATTCCTTTGCTTTGTTTATAATGACACACTGGATGGATACCACAAGATAAATCAGGTCTTCTATTACACATTTGCTAGGTGAAAATAAATGATGCTCAGAGATTCCTGAGCATAGATTTTTTGTGTTGAATTTTTAAATGTTAAGAAGCATACTGACTTCATTTCACCTCCCTGAAATATGTGTATTTAAATGATTTAGTTAAATGATTATTTTAGCTTGATGAAACTTATATTTCACAGCAAAGTATATGGTATTTTAAATTAGCTTAAAATGAGAAACAGAAGATAGAGGGCATACTTAGATTATGTACCTTTACAGCAATCTGATTTAGCATCACACGACACATTGAAGAAGCTACTGTTATGAATTTAGGCAAGAAATTTAAAAATGGAAAAGAAAGCTTACATTTAAACACCATGTAAAAAAAAAGATGAGTGGCCTAATTGACACATTTATTAACACTGACAAGAAGTGACTAGTGGGGCATTTCTGATCCTTGTTTGCATTAGAATGGCAGCAGGGAGTGTACTTACTGCTATCGTAACCACAGTACGGTCAGCAAACGCAGTCATGACCACCTTCTGGAGAATGTTCTCCTAGGGAAGGAAAAGCATTTGGTGCTTTTCAAACAACAGAAGTTGCATGATAGACACAGACACTAAGAAGGCTTAAGTGACCACTGACTATTCCACGCTGTTATTTATCCTCCATTGCAGAAGTGAAAAATTAGCTACATGTCCGAACTAAGCCAGAGCTTGGTCTCTCCTGCCATTCCCACTACTCGCTCCTGCCATTCCCACTGCCTCTGGGGTTCAGCAGACACCAGAGCTGTGCTCTGGCCCCAAACCCCTGCTATCCTGGCCCCGGTTTTACAGTGAGGAAATCCAAGGTGAATTCTGGGTGCTGCCAGGCTGCCTATGCCGGTGCCTCTGCGGCGCGTCCTTCGACCCGCCGCAAGCCCAGGAATGTTCCAGCACAATGGGGACATCTAGCACCAAGGGGTGGCAGGGACAAGCAAGGGACTGTGCTGTACCTGGCATATTTAACACTGGAGATCATATTTAAGATGGCCTTAACATACATAGCTCTCACTCAACAAGTACTCATCCTTTGCTATTTAGGAGACGCGTTGTTGCATTCCAAACTGCCTGGAAGTGTCAGGAGCACAGATACCTTTGTTTGCTATTATCTGCTCTTTAGAGAAGTATTTGAAGGGAGGACCTCTATCCTAAATTTGTCCAAATTCAAAATGTGTTTTAACTGGCCTGCATGCACTACAGCTCCCTTACTGAAGCTCAACACACCAACATTTTACTGAACTAAACATTGTAGCTGTTCTAACAACCCCCTACAATTATGTTCTTTACTTACAGCAGAAAGAAGACTGAAATATTTCCTGTAACAACATAACAAATGAAAAACATGTACCATTCTATTTGGCTAAAACCCAGTCACTGCACTGAGTGCTTTAACATCTGCCTAGAAATCCCAGGCAATTAATGCAATAATCCAGTATGTCTTTTCTGTGTCTGTGTTTATTTCCTCGATTCGACTTTCAAGCCTTCTAACTTCCTGACTTGTCCTGTCAACCATGCTGGGGAAACTTGTTACTTGCCAGTTCAACCCTTCAATGACCATCCCAGCTGACCTTCCCAAGCTTTGTTTACTTTAGAAATGCTCACTGCCAATTAATATAACATGCTTCATTTTCATAATGCAATCAGTTGTGGAACAACTATTAAATCCCTAGTAAAATGGTTTAAAAGCTCATTAGATTTGTTAGCAATGACTCACAACTACCCAGGCTTGTAAATATGTCTGCACTAAATACGGTGTAAGCATATTACAGAATAGACAGAATTGCTTTCCACCTTTTTCTTCACATATCAGTTGTTTCCCCCTCAAGGAAAAGAAATCAGAACTCACTGTTGCCATGTCAATAGATGCTGTGGCTTCATCCATGATGAAGATGCTCGTCTTCCTCACAAAAGCCCTTGCCAGGCAGAACAGCTGCCTTTGGCCCTGGCTGAAGTTTTCACCCCCTTCTGTGACTATTGCATCTGGAAGTCATACAGCAAAACCAGTTATGCTTGAAAAACAGTGTCTCACTTTCAGCATAAAAGTAATATTTCCTAGGCCTACAGCTGCTGGTGACACATTTTTGCCTGCTTATTTCCAGTATTCAAAACAACCAGGACTTTTGTCTCACTATATTCTCTGTATCTGTTAGACATCAAAGTAGCTAAGGATGTTCAAGAGCGAATTTCTCTGAAACATGTGCAGTCTAGGACACTGCACCCCCAGACAAACCAGTAGCCATCATTTCTTTACCCTAAGGCTGTGTAACTCACCATTTTAAGGGAGTTTATTGGTGGTGGCTTTTTTTGGTGTGATTTTTTTTTGGTTTTTGTTTTTGTTTTTTTCTGCATGGCCAAATGATTCACACATTGAAACTTTAGAAATCTTCCTCCCTGGACATGACTATTGGAAAATACAAAAGAATGTGTTCTAGGTAACACCTGACTTGTTGACACCTTATTTGAATTCACAAGACCCATAAACCTCAGTGCTTCATAACAAAGACATACTGAAATAAAATAATTTTACCATCGATTTGAAAAGAAAGAGGATTCTTCCTCATAGGTACAGCTGGTAAAGGAATTATACAGACACAGGACATTTGTCTGCAGGCACTTATTGTCAGCTTCGATAAACTTTAAAAGCTCTTTCTTCATCAACTACCCTTTTATTAAATAAGTGTGAAACAGGAATATTGTGAATGCTGGAAACAATGTTCTCAAAAAGAAGTCTCATTACCTAGGCCCCCAGGTAGTGCCTTCACCACATGCTTGAGCTGTGCTATTTCCAGTGCTTCCCAGAGCATGCTGTCAGTGCACTTCTTCTCAGGGTCCAAGTTAAACCTGCATCATGGGTAATTCAAGAACATCAGCCAACAGACACTGCTGCAATGGATTTCTTCTTTTAGTGTGCTTAGAAACAAACCTGCAGATAATCAGAATCATATGCTGAATGCCTGGGCCTAATTCTGATCCATCATTGGTATAAACCCACTGAATTTTCCAGATTTAGTCAACGTTTATGCCAATGTGATTAAGATGAAAATTTGACTTTCAGTTGAGCAGAAAGAGAAAAGCTTCCCGTTTCATGGATATCTTTATGGTTTTAGAATTCATGTTGTTCTGTACAAACGAAAGGAATTCTCATGTTTTACTAGAAAAAGCTGTCACTATACTCAGTTTAAATTAACATTCAGTTTTAACAAAGGCCAAAATTCTACCCTCTCTCCTTTTAAATACATCTCTTTGTTCTTCAGCACCACAGGAATGTTAACAGAATAATCAAGCTTCATACCGCATTATGAAATTCAAGTCTTCACTGCAATTGAAAAAATCTTGGATTTATGAACAGATGAACATTATTTTAGCTTGCTGTGGCCCAGAAGTGACAGCAACAAATGTGAATCTCACATCATATTACAGTAGCATACAGAATGACAATAAAAGATTCAATGGTGCTTAACACCGTTTTTATGTTTTACTCCTGCTGTTGTGAAGGATCGATGCCGGCCTAAATACATTTTTTAGTATATTAATTAATAAAACAAAGGAATACAGTCACATCATCTTCTGATGTGAATGAATCATGCTCTATTCAGGCATGTCCAGCAAACCACAGAAGCCTGTATCCTTTTCAGTGAACTCTAATGACTTATGTAGAAACTAAAACTGCAGGTGATGTAACTGTGCACTGAGGACTGGAAACTGGAACTTTATGCCATTGTTTCTACTGCATATCTTCTCAGAGAAGTAGGAAGAGAATGAAAGAAAAAAAAGATCTAAGGTATTTGGTGCCGCAGATGAAATGGCTTAGAAGAGACAGAGGCTCCAGGATAAAACAGCCCAGTTTCCCAGTGCTTCTCAAGTTGTTCTTCTGCTTTCTCTTTGTCTACAGCAATTTTTTAGTCTGCATTTTTTACATCTCATATTCTAAGGCAAACAGATGAAAACAGATATAGGAGAAAGAAGGTTTCAAGAAATGCTGGGTGGTTATGGGTATTTGATCAGTGAGCTAAATTGATTACAGGATCCTGGAGGAATAAATATTGGCTTTCCCTACTTCCCAGGCATGGGATATCTTCTGCCAACAGTGTCCTGTTCAGGCTCTGGCACTGGGAAAGGGTAGTCTGGCAGGGGGTGGGTTAAAAGCACAGACAGAAGGCAGTGATTCTCCCTATTCCAGCTGAGGAGACCGGAATTGAACAGCTTGGTATAAAAGTCATTTTATAGTACAACTATAATATATAATTCATATTATATGGTATATAAGCAATTACATGTTTTTTATTTATCGCTGGTGCTTAATACTCACCGGATTGTTCCACTGAATAAAATAGGATCTTGGAGAATGATTGACAGCCTGGATCTCAGCGTCTGTAAGGGGAGCTTAGCGATATCTATACCATCAATGATAATCCTCCCTATTGAAAGGAAAGAGGACAGTGTGCTTATTGTGCCACACAGCTGCTGGCAAAGACATGGCTCACTTCCAGGCTGAAAGGCAGTGCAGCAGGAACAGGCCTTGTATCACATACCCCCTTCTTCAGTAACGAAACATGCTTTGACTGAAAAGCAAGCACAGCTTTCTTGAGACTAAGCTCAGCTGGAAAGCACACAGAGTGTACCTGAAGTATCTTATGAATGATCAGATACACTAAACTAAACCAGTATACATCAGACAACACGGCCAGACGTTACTTCAATCAGGGATTAATTACCGGGGGCTACAAGCCTTTCAGAAAGCCAAATTACTGTTGAGGACTATGAAATTTTATCTCCAAGTATGACTGTCTGTCTCTGCACAGGGGCTCTGTGGGTGATGTGGCTGCGAAACAGGCTGACATCTTTTTGAGATGCACCATGTGAGGCATGTGGACGTGGCACAGAGAGCAGAAAATATGGCAGGAAATTCCAGGGCAGCAGGCCAAGCTGCAACCCCCAATTGCTGAGTTTTCTGGGCCAAGTGGATCCCATCTGTGCCTTGAGCACAGATCTTTCATTACACTTGAACACCTTGCCCTTTTATGCTTTGCTCCTACTGTTGTGATTTAACAGCACGAAAGGCTGTCAACTGTCACTCTTGGACCTTTGCTTCTATCAAGCAGAATTTTTATTGATCTGGCTTAAGAATGGCACAGCTGTTAGGTGACAGATGACATCAGATTTACACAGGGCCAGAGAGCATGTCCTGCAGATTTGAAAATCACTTCAGAGCTGCTACTGTTAAAGAAAAGACTACCAAAGAACCTTTAGGAGTGATGCTTGATTGACACACAAAAGTGTTACCTACCCTCAAAGGTGTCAACCATTCTGAAAAAAGCGAGAGAGAAGGAGGATTTTCCACTGCCTGTTCGGCCGCAGATCCCAATCTGTGACACAAAGCAGATGAACATCAGGCAACAGAAACATCGGAAATGGATAACATCTGTACTTGACACTTCAGAATAGAGGGTGGAGGAGCTGTTCTGATTCACATGATCCTCTTCTCCTCCTGACAGATCAGTCAAACTGAACCAGCCATAACAGAATCGCTGTGTTCGCTTTTTGTCTTTTAGGGGGTCTCAGCATTTAAGGATAAATCTAGGCTAGTCCTATAACAGGAACAGTAAGAGAGTGGTAATGATGGGAATAAAGGCAAGAGAGCCATGTGAGAAGGATGAAAAGTAGGTCTAGCACTGTAAGGGCTCACTGTCACTTCTTTTGGCACTGTGTCCTGACAGGGGGGCACTGGAATACTGGGGGGGGTGGTGTTTGCCTCAATACACCAAGCTAAGAATCCCCCAGACTCCTTTCCAGTGCACTACATTCTCTGAGGGAGAAAAATTATCTGTAATTGAGTCATCAAAACATTCTGTGGTATGTTTTAACTCTGATTCATGTGATGTGCTAGTCTAAAGAGCTTCTGAGAACCACCGCAGTTCCTTACCTTTTGTCCTGGTGAGATGTGGGCATTGACATGTTTTAGCACTGGCTTTAAGTTGCTGTCATATCGGACACTGAGGTTCTGGATTTGGATCTCCCCTCTGTCTGGCCAGTTCTGGGGAATCTGTGAGGAAGCTGTACCAGGAGCACAGGGGGAAAAAACCCAACATCAACCCTCTTGTAATAAATTAACTGGCCCATTAGGTGATTTACTACATTTTTCATGGCAATACACTCCTAAATCATTAAAATTTCAGCAAGCTCTTTCTGCATGCTGCACAAAACTGCACTTACAAAGGAGCCCTTCGTAATTTTCAGCTTCTGTTTTGAGAAGGCCATTGATTCTTTTCACTGCCCCCAGCTGGATCTCCATGTCAGCCAGGTTACGAACCATCCAATTCAGATAGTTAGACACCTGATGTAAAGCAAATACACAACTGAATCCCAGATTTTTAGTAGTTTGCATCATTTGACCAGCATGCAGTTTATATTCCTACACAGGGACGCCTCAGTAAGTGGAAGTTGTGAACGTACTGGATGGTACAACACCAACAGGGAGGCAACAATGACTAAAGGTTAAATTTCCTAACTGCAGTGCACAGATACTTTGGTACTATGGATATCTGATCTACACCAACAGAAAAGGGGGTGGGGGAACAATAAAGACAGGTGAAAAGACACCACTTTGGTAACTTAAGTTTGAACAATCTAGAATGACGTACCAGGGCATAATTACAACTGATGCACTGAAAATGTATTCTTCACGATGCAAGACGATATAAAAAATTATGATGCAACTTGTCCATGTTTTGTTGACATATTTGAACTAACACCTCGATGAGATTTGATCTCAAAGCTGAAGAAAGCATACACTCAAATATGTCAACCATCACATGTGAACTGAAATAACACATGGTTTCAGTGAGGTTACAGTACCCACTATAGATGTACAGACACCTTCAATCTTCCTGTTCATCTTTGTGCCCTGAAGAATTACAAAAAAATGTTTGGGAGAAACAGAAAAGATCCTGAGATTCTTACCATAAGAGCATAGGTTAGTCCCAAGCCTACAAGTCCTGAAGTGATTTTATTATACAGGCAACTGGTAATAGAAGTGACAGCTGCTATGAGTACCACACATGCTCCAATGTACTCCTGAAGGAATATGAATAAGCTCCATCATTATAAGTCTACAAAGGATTAAAACGTTCTCATAACTTTGCATACTGAATAACAAACCCATTGCACAATTTCAAAATACAGGCAGAAAATCCCATGGAACTCCATAAAGACCCTGCCTAGGAACACATTCTTACTGCTTTTAGCGGGGCTGTGCTGGGGAAGTCAACACGGATATCTTAAGCATGTAATGGAGGTGGCTGAAATCATGCAGCTGATGTCACCTGGGGGAGGAGGGAAATGCTCATGTATCCCATCTCTGTGGCTGATGATGAACTGTCGGGAGGCTCTGCTGTTGCTGCTGAGTTCTTACCACCCATAATTGCTCAAACAAGCCTTTCTTGCACAGCACACACCTATTACCTTAAGGGGTTTTTTCTGCTCTAATTTAAATCATTGGTGATTTAACTTCCCACAGACAGTTCTTTGAGCAAAATTGAATAACAGACTAGAAAACAAACTCTGTAGGAGGGAAGCTGTCATTTGTCTGTGTTTGAACTCTTTAGTGATACAGGCATTGATCAGAATTAGGGACTTCAGGTGGTCTAGGCCTGAAGATATAATAGGGTAATAATATTTTATTTAAGTCATACCCAATACCTGAACTAAAGTAGCAAAAGGTACCAGTTTAAAAGCAGTCCAAAATGGAGCTATAGAGTGTGACATTAAAAAGGAATTAACATACATTTAGCACATATAAAAGAAGTCCATGTTACCACAACAGCATTACTACATCTGCATATAAAATCTGATATAACATTCCACAACCTAAAATTCCTTGACTTGCTTCTTAGGGAATTATCTTTAACAAACCATTTCTCAGGCCTTTTAATAAACCATTTCTCATGTCAGGCCACTGAATATCTTTGGTGCTCTTCAGATGACCCCAAAATAGACTCCAACTTATCCACATCCTTCTGCTCATTGAGAGAGCTTCCAAGACATTGCAATGCTCCTCGGGAGCCACAAGGCAGAGGCTGCTGACATTGACTGACACGGTCCCACAATGACATCCTGGCTGGTGGCACAGCCCAACTAGCTCTGATCACTCTTCACACACTGAGGAGCCAATGTGACCCGTGAAAACTATTCCTGTCTTGGAAAAACAGCTGCAGGCTATGGGGAAAATTCATACCCCATTCAGCGTTCAGGATGGGTTGGGTATATGCTCATTGCAGTCAGAGAGACATAGAGGGCAAAGGTATGGCTTTGGGATGAGGCTGGAAGCCTGTTGGATGCCTCATCAGATTACTTGGAACAAAGTTAAAAATTCCTTGTATATACACAACAATAATAATGTACTTGCCATGCGAACTTCCAGCCAGCGATTGGCAGCTGTGAGGAAAAGGGAGGCAATGTTGTTGGAATCTGTGTATTCAAGAAGTTTTTGTCGGAATTTGGCTTCATACCTAAAAAAAGGAAGCAAAAAAAGAGAAAGGAAGAAAGGAAGAAAGCAGGAAAGCAAGAGGGAAGAAGATAAAAAGGAGTCAGGGGTCTCGGAAAAACAAAAAGTAAAATTTAATTTCTGGGGTACGTGCTTACGGACAGCTTGGCACAGGGTATAAATCAGCGTATCAATAGTTCAGACATCATTTGTAGTCTTGTATTAGACACAGGCAAAGTGTATTTCTGCAGTATCTTGAGAAGTAATTTATGGATATTATTGCACTCATTATGGTATTGAAATTCTGTGGGACTTCCAGATCCCACTGGGCATTTTATAAATGTATTTTATGACATGGTAATTGAGAGAGAGAGAGAAATCTGAAACTAAAAAAATTTAAAATATGTATGAGAGAAATAATACACGCATGTACTTGTGAAAAGAAGTATTAATGCCGCAGAATTCAGTTTTTCTCAATCATATAAGCTCAGGTTTTAAAATTTATATTACCATAGTGCCTAGAAATTGTAACAATTAAAAAAGTATAAACTCCAAGAACTTCCCATTATAGTAGCACCCATATTAAACAAATGTATTTGTCCTTATCACTAAAGAAATGGAGCACTTTGGAAAATGGAAGTCCAAGTGCGTGGCACAACAAAAGGTATTAGATTGGAAAGAACTGTTAACTCAAGGGGTTAGCCACAGTACACAACACAGGGTTAATCACAAAAAGTCTGCTTACAGTTTGTTACAGTGAATTTGCATCTGCTCATCTGAATAGCTGCACCAATGAAATCTGCTACGAATTCAGCAGGTATGGGAGAGGATTCCCTGCTGGGGTCTTGGCAAGTGTGCAAGCCAGCCAGTCACCCCTTTGAGCTGGGCATATTTAATTGCACAGGTGTAAATTGAAGTGATGTCAATAATCAAGTGTATCAACAATTACGGCTAATAATGCACAAGCCTGGCACAAAAGTCTTTTCCAGGGTAGTGATATAAGCTCAAAGGCCTGAGCTTATATCAAAGTTCAAGCACTCAAATCTTGCCTTTTCCCCCCTTTTATTACACGATAAGTTTAACACACTTATCTCCCCCTTCGAAACTTTACCTTATCCTTTAGCTATTATGGCTGTGACAAGCACAGATTATTTATAAACTTAGCTCTCCTTATACTGATATAACAGAATGCCTACATATAAAGTACATATAAAGCTTACAGAAGCTTTCAAGTTTGTTCACTGCAGAGTACCTTAATCCTTCTGAGTACAGTAAAATACTGACTTTACATAAAAAGTTTATAATTTTGAGGAAAAGAAATATTTCAGCTGTCCACAACTTAGCCATGTGCTAAGACATAAAAGACACATCTGCTGTGTGCAGTGGGGAATCATAGAATGGCTTGGATTGGAAGGGACCTGAAAGATCACCTCATTCCAACCCCCTGCCATGGGCAGGGACACCCATCACCAGAGAAGGGTGCTCAGAGCTCCATCCAGCATGGCCTTGCACACTTGCAGCGATGGGGCATGCACAACCTCTCTGGGCAGCCTGTGCCAGAGTCTCACCACCCTCACAGTAAAGGATTTTTTCCTAACATCTAATTTAAACCCACTCTCCTTCAGTCTGAAGCCGTTCCCCTTGCCCTGTCACTACATGGCCTTGAAAATAGTCTCTCTCATCTTTCTCATAGGTTCTCTTCAGGTACTGGAAGGCCACAAGTAGGTCACCCAAAACCTTCTCTTTTCCAGGCTGAACAAACCAAGCTCTCTCAGCCTTTCCTCGTAGGAGAGGTGCTCCAGCCCTCTGATCATCTTTGTGGCCTCCCCTGGACTCGCTCCAGCAGCTCCATGCCCTTCCTGTGCTGGAACCCCAGAGCTGTGTGCAGCTCTCAGGAGGGGTCCCAGGAGAGCAGAGCAGAGGGGCAGAATCCCCTCCCTGCCCTGCTGGCCACACTACAGGATCTGGGCTGGCTGTGAGCGTGTTGGTGTGTTTGCACAGCAGGATGGTTCTTTCTGAAAACAGGCATTAGTGTCACCGTGTCAGAGCCAGGGAGCCCTTCCTTTGCTCAGGGCTCATTGCCCTCAGCGCCCCACACGTGGCCGCGCTGCTTCTGGAAGCAATTCAGTCACATTTAACTTTCATATCTCTGTATGAAGAGGGGTTGTGTGATGCAGATATGCCTCAGAGAATGTGAGGTATGCATCATGAGTCAGTCATGCATATGCACGTGGAATAGGGATGCAAAGTTACCACAGTTGCTGGATTGATGCAAAAATATCACAATTTCTTTTCAGAAAGTGCCCCCAGATTACCAGGCCTCTCAGAATACAGACCATTCTTCACAGAAGTCTTCACATTTACGTTTTGTTGATTGTTTAACACTAATGCTATCTGAAGTACCGAAATCAACTATAAACCAGGGCATCTGCTGAAGGGGTTTTTGTAGGTGCAGCAGTAGCTGTCTTTCTGATCTCCCCTAGATTTTTTTGTACATTTCTTTCCATATGCATTCTGAGTAAATCCAGGACGGAGACTAAGGGTAAGGACGGTTCGGGAACAACTGGCACCTCCTAACAGAATGAATTCCTGAATTAGTGTTATTTTTAGGGATGCTCACGCTAGCAAGTCTAAACTCCACTCCTGCTAATATGTTAGGCAGCTGAAAAGCTACACAGTCCTAAAAATAACTGGGTTAGCAGCTGAGGCAGGAGGCTGGCAGACAGATGGAACACAAAACTCACTGAACACACATGGCTGGCTGGGTCAGAGACACATCACTTACTGCAGGATTTAAGAAAAAGGAGGCATCAAGCACAATTCTTTGACAGAGGTATTCATTCCAAAGTGATGAGAGGAATCAAGAGGGAATGCTCTGACAGACTGAAAATATTAGCTAGATGGCATTGAATATTGCTTTCTGTATCAACACCAGAAAATATACAGCCATAATGCTTCAAAGATCCTCTTGATCAAGTAGAAGAAGATAGGAATAAGAAAAGCAGAAATTAAAAGAGAAATTGATTTTCCTGAAAATTGAACACAGACATAACTACAAACTATAGAACACTGTTGGCACTTTAAGAATTAGGTATTCAATAACAGTAATTAATGGAAAACACTAAGCTGTTCTACCACTCTTGGGTAAGCTACCTTCAGTCCAAAAGAAACAAACTCTTAAATTGGTTCTTCTTTCATTGAGCTGTTTATAACCTATTTAAAAATAGTTTAAGTTAACTTTGTGCATTACTTCTATTACAAAATTACAGTTACAGGTTAGGAGGAATAAATAAACAAACACTACTGTTTCAATGATGGAAGGTTAACAGTAATAATTAACTGACAAAATATGTAGCCATCATCTAGATGAGAATCTAGTGGAAAAGTTGACCGTGTTTGAGTCAACTGGGAAAAGACAAGAATAGCCCTAGTGCAGGGAAAGCAGCTGGTAAGCTCAGCAGTGGTTTTATTGGTACCTCTGAGGTAACAGCATGACTGCCAGTTTTCTGACACAGATATACAGCCCAGGCATGTTATCAGGTATTCCTGGGCTGCTCTCTTGGGATCTTATGTGGATGGGAAAACAAACCAAATTAGGCAAGGAAACACTTGGTCTCCAGCTTGTGTATTTCCAAAATCAGTGTAAACATCCACATTTTCAGCTGGCAACCTGAAACATAACGTAGGGTGCTACTGTAGCCTCTGAAGTCACCAGCACACACAGCCTGTCTGACCAGGACGTCGACACAGATTAGTCTGTACCACGTTGGTGCATATTAGTTCTCTCATGGAAGCTGTCCAAGCCCATCGTCTGCACACCACACGCTGTGGTAATTGCGGGCTAATTCAGCTTCTTAAATCACATTTGCCCTCAAGTTCTTTTTTCAGGCTGCATGCAAGTGTCTGGACAGCAACCACAGGGCAGATGACCCACATGAGCTTGCTTTTTTACAGTGACTCCTCTACATACAAAATGCTTAAAATTCTTCAATCTTTGGCATTCCCCCTTATCCGTGTTTAGGGGACTCTGGATTTTCCAGGCAGAACAATTTAAGACATAACATTACCTCACTTTTGAATATCTATGTTTCTTAAAAAAAAACTATACCTGAAGGCCCGGATGGTGGTAAGACCTTCAACAGTCTCTGAAAAATGGGAGAGTAATGGTAGCTGAGTGCTGTCATCCAGCTGCTGCAGGTCCCTGGAGAGGGTTATGAAAAGAATTCTGTAAAAAGCCAGTTTTGTTGTGCAGTTATTCTCTTGAATCAGGCCCAGAGAGTGAAAAGGAATAGCATCAAAATAATCATATACATAAGGTTCAGACACATTGCAAAGCAGTGCTGCAGGGGAATGAATTCCCTGGGAGGACTTCTCTTTTAACATTTAACTAGCTGGATTTCTGAATGGGTCTCTTCCCTTCACTGCCTTCCCTCCTTTCTCCTATATTCTTATTTCTTGTGCTCAATTTTTTTATTGATTTAAACACCATTCTGGCTCTATACCGAATATCAATTTAATGGAATGCTGCAAAGAGGAGCTCGAGTTAAGCAGAAGACAAAATGCATCTCCAGATAACAGCACAACTTCTCACTGAGCCAACAGTATAAGTCATACACTCAGTAAATGAGTCTGCACTCGTCATTAGGTTGCACTTCTCAATGTCATATTTAGTTATCATATCAGTAAAAGCACATGTAGGGTGAAATCTATTTAGTCTCAATTTCTTCCAGCAGGAAGTAAATTGGTTGCAGACTCCCTGTCACTCTGTGCATACATGAGGGGAATATGCATAGTTTTGCATTGCTGCAAACATTTCACAAGTGGAAAGCTCTATCACCTTAGAAGGAATAAGGTCTCAGATACAATTAAAATTTTTCATCTTTTTAAAAACTAGAAGGCACCCAGAACTGGAGAGGAGGCTCATGCACGCTGGATCCTCAATGGCTAGCAGTACCACCACGGTTACACTGCATTCTGCAGCCTCTCCTTGAATTTCCATATTTCCACTTTCCCCTGGACAGGCACACTTCGGTTTCCCTGTCCTGTCACCACATTTTCTTGGACATGCCCTTGGGGAGGACAGAATCCAGCTGGGTTTTTTGTGTCCTGTGAACTGCAAAACCTTTGATCATGCACAACCCTGCTCATGCCTCCTGGAAGTTCTGCTTGAAGCGCTGCCGACAAAGGCACTTGCAAAATGACACATTTCCGCCGTAGTGATTTGTCCCACAGACAGCACCGGCCTTGACAGGACGGAATTTAAACACGAATTTAATCCCCTGTGCTGCAATTCTGCAATGCACTCTCGCACTGCAGGAGACATTCCTGTTGCCAGGATGACGCTGCTCCGTGCTCTTACCGGGATGCCACTCGGAAGTACTTCTGGATGAAGTAGCACATGATGGCCAGGGGAACCAGGGCGATGAGGAACATGGGCGTGACGTACGAGATCACGGCAAGGGCAGACACACACAGCAAGGTGGAGCGGCTCAAGCACTCCAGGGTAGCTGGAATGTGCTGTACAGAGAAGGAAAAAAGCACACAGAATCTTCCGTAACGTGCCAAGTTTAAAACCCTACTTCATTCTCCTTTCTCTCACTTCCTCAAAAATTTTATTCCTTGTGTATTTTAAGCACTAAGCATACAGGTCTGCTCTTGAATTTACCACTAGGTTTTGGGGACATCTGAAGGGATTTCTGTGGGGCTGCTTCACATCTGAAATGTGGAGCACAATCTTCATGTCAGAGGATTACAGATGGGATGCCATAGATGATTTTAGCATCTGCATAAATCCTATGACCTGGCAGTGCAGTCTGGGGTAAGTAATGGTAATTTGATTTTCAGTCATTTTTATTCTGGGCAATAGCATTTGCTTTTTCCTCATTTAATTTCCTCAAATGAATGTGTTTACCCACTTACCAAAAAATGAGATACTCTTTAATATGGGGATATCACTATTGATCTAATTTTGCTTCCCCTTTCTATACAGGACATCTTAGCAAAATAAATGTTTTTTTCACTGTGCCTGTGTAAGGTGAGGAACTCATTCAGAACTGAGAAAATCATGATGCAAACTGATATAGTCAAAATTACAGTTCATCTGTAAGCTTCATCCAGATAAATCTGTAATAAATGAAACCCCGCTTTTTCAGATTAAAACAGGATAACTTGAGAGCTCGAAAATATTTAATCAGTACCTGGTCGATGGTATTGCAGTCAGCTGAAAATCTGTTCAATATGCTTCCCAGAGGTGTTGTTTCAAAAAATCTAAAATGGGACAAGGAATGGCAAAGTTTACAATATTGATATTAGAACCGATTCATGTTATTTTGTCTTACCTAAGTTAGGTGCTATATCACAGAAACAAGCAAATAAATCGAAAGCCATAGTAAAATTTATCATTTTTCCCAGTACCTACGGATTTCCAATTAAATGGAAATGTCTTGAATTTACAACCACAAGCAGGAACCTACAACCACTTAGAACCCTACAAGTGCACGCATGTCCTCAGCTCCCTCTACTGCCTAAGCCATGGATGTCACATGATTGCACTTGAAAATATCCTTCCAGATTTTAATTTGAGAACTCTTTAATTCATGAAAAATTCGAACAAAATTAAATGCAAAATCTTGCATTTTTCTGGGAACAGAAATGTGTAACTAAGAACAATTGTTGGCATAATATATTAAAAGACATTTGGATATGCAAAATGCACACTACATTATTGTTCTGCAACTATTAGCTGTTCCATAACTCATGTGAACCTGAAGTCTAACTTTGTCCTGGAAAAAAAAAATCTAAAAAACCCCTGAGGTTTTTCATGTATGTGCCTTTTCCATTATTTCTGTGTCAAATATAGTTAGCTTAAAAAATAAGAAGTTTTTTTCCTAGAGTTGCAGGTTTGAATCAAGCTACACCTTTCCTTTCATGCACGGGAAAAAGCCAAAACTTATGGAGGACAACCAAGGCCTTTGGTGGAACAAAGTACATCCCAGTGTACTCTAACGATGCCTATAATGACACTTGTCTAAGCTCATTACCTTTCCTAGACTTGCACAATCACTGCCTGACAGTAAATATTTCCAGTGATTAACATGATGAAGCATTCTATGAGTCATCAGTACAACATATTGATCAATAATTGTGTTTTCTCCCTAATTAAAAACAGCAGAGAGAAATTAAACATGCAAGGAAGTAAATCTCTGAAGTCACAGTCGGGCAGGAGAGGCATTTGACTTGTGTCTAGGAACTCAAGCAGCCTGGGTACCATTTTCAAAAACCACTCAGAAATTTGACACCTGGTGATTTTTCACTGATACCTTAAAAAATATGCCATGCAAAATCATTTCTCAGTAAAAACTGCACTTAGGAAACTTAGGAAATGAAGTAAAGAAGACAAAATGACTATAATAAAATTTCTATTACAATCAGAGAAATACCTCATTGGAGCCAAAATAATTTTATTTAGTAATGAAGAGTGTAGCTTTTTGGTGACTTTCAAGCCAGTCCACTCCACTGCTATTGATGTGACAAGACATAATACGATGCCAAGGCAGCAAAGAATGCTGAAAACTTTTGAATATGGAGAATGGTCAAATTCCTAAGAAACAGAGAGCAACACAATTATTCACTTTAAATTACGTTTTAAAATTATTGTAAACAAACAAGCACAAGAGTGAAAAAATGTGAGAGTATATCCTTTTTGCTCCCTAAATTAAACTGTCCATGATTTTCACCCATCTTAAATCATAATTTATTATCCTTTGGAGAGGGAAGTGTGAAAATAACTGTGAAAATAAATGATAAATTTAAATTAAAAAAAATTAAGACATTTAAAATCACAGAATACTAAAAAAAGCCCAGGTTGCTGTGAGAATGCAACAGTGCAGGGAAAATAAAAAAGAACTATGATATCAAAATTATTTTAGGGATCCAGGTTTAGGTATATCAGCTTGGTGACTAATACACAATAAATATAGCAAAAGGAGAACGACAGACCAAGCCTAACTTTGTTTTACTGCGCTGTGTATGCAAAAATGCACTGAGCTTCAAAATACTCCAGAGTGGCTGTTTCACAGAAAAATGGCACATTGCATACCAGTCTGGGAGCAGAGGCTGACCGTGGGAGAACACCCCCAGTTAAACCACGAGGGGAAGGTGAACAAGGCAGTGCCTACCATGCACTGGGAGCAGTTTTTGGTCTCGGGCTCTATCTTGACAGAAATGGCATGCTCGGTCCAGAGCGCCAGGCAGTAGTCGATGGCCACCATCACCGTGTGCTTCAGCAGCTGGGACAGGAGCAGCAGTGGCAGCAGGAGGATCCCTGCTGCACTCAGGTACTTGCCACAGGCTCTCCAGGGCATCTTTGCTCTCTGATGTAGCACTGAAGACAGGTTGTCTTCATCATCACTCTCTGTTACTTCTTCTGCAAGGTGCAAGAAAAGAGGACAGCCACGCTGACATACGTATCAAAGGGACCGGCGAGTGGTAGCTACAGACCAGGTCTTATCATCCGGGATAAAGGGTGGCTTTAAGGTGAAAGTACCTGCTCAGGCCTGCATGTATTAACCTGCTAAAGTTAGCAGTAATGCACACTAAAATGTTGCAAAAAACCTCAGCACTTGGTGATCAATTTCTTCAACCATGTTTTTGCAGTTTGAAAGTACTGGCTTGATAAAAATGTATTGCAATCTTTTTCCTGTGTAAAACCTTAAGCAAATGTGTTTAGCTATTGACAGGTGAAGTTCATCCAGCATATTGTTTAATATTATTCTTCATTCATTATTAAATCATATTCGCATATAAGAAAAATCTTCAGAAGTTTGGAGGAAGTGATGACTTGTGAATGCTTGCAATCACTCTAGTCCAGAGGTCAAAGCAATGGAAACAGCACTCTTATCAATCATGACCCACACGAAAAATGATTTGTTCTCTTGCCAGTTTGAATGGTCTTAATTCATTCTAATAGAATTTAACTGTGAAACAGTAATGCACTGGCAATGGGCTCAAAGGGTGCCTTTTACCTTCATCCTCTTCATCATCTTTCAGCAATGCTTCCCGGGAATACATCGTCCTCCGGAGATTCGTTCTTTCCAAAACAGGGTTTTCCTCAATAGTTGTTTCCTGAAAAAGGGACAGTTCATGTGTTTTCAATCAGAGAATTAATACAAAAAATTGCTACTTGTGATAAAATTGTTTCCACTCAGTGAAAAACAGAAGTGAGAATCTCGCAGCAGGCAGCTGTAAGTGATTGATTTGCTACCTCTGTGTAAAACCAAAGGACATAAATTACCTATCTAACATTAATTTCAGGTTGTCAATCCCAACCCTCTTGGAATCTTAACTTAGACAGTTATCCTGGAATGAACAAGAACTAAGAATAATATCTCATTCTTCCTGTGTTATAAGTATGAAAGACAAAACATCTTCATCATTTAAGGTATTTGATAGAGGCATATCTGAAAAGCTTCCACCCAAGGCAATAAGTAAATTCAGGCATATCCGTAAAACCAGTTGTCAATATCAGCAAAGCTTTTCCTAAAATGGCTGTATTTAATATTCCTTAGGTGACAATATTTTGATAGGGCTTTCTATCAAGAATGGATTAGAACTGTATCAAGGAAATATGAGATATCTAGATGAAGGAATTTATCTTAAGAGGTAAGTAATAATGGTAACACTAATACTACATTCATATTAAGTTAGACATCACACACAGTGTATCAATTCTTGTTAATCCTTTCAAACCAAGGCAAAAAAAAGCCCATGACATTTTCTTGCATATATTGATTGCCCCTGCCCATTAAAAACCTTCTCTAGCTCTTGATCTTGTCGATTCATTAATGTCTTCCAGTGTTCAAAGAGCTCAGTCTCTGATTTCTGAATGTCCTTGAGTGTTCCTTCTCTCTGGATGTTACCATCTTTCATCGCAATTATCTAAAAAGTCAGAAACACAAGTGGTGAGATAAATAGCTGGGTATGTCTATTTATTTTAAAGCCATGTTGCTGTATTTCGACAGGATTTTCTCTTTTCTTAAATAAATAGTATTTTCACAAACAAATCTGTCTTCTAAAAAGACAGTGACATTATCTCTTGACTCCATCCCCTTCATTCAAGATGCTGAAAACCCAGAAACTTCCTGCACTCCATGTTTTCAGAAAAGGCTGCTTTTAAGAAAGAAGAATGGAATCCCTGTCAGCAGGCAGGGGGGCATGCTACTCCTCCTAAATACAAGTCATTAGCAAGATAAGATTTTAGAGTTCTCTTACCTCCTAAAAGGAAAAAGCTTTTAGCAAGACATTGAGTGCAGCAGGTTTTGCCCTCATTCAGGCAATTAGGTAGGAGCACGCTGGCTCCTTCTCTGATACCATGGACTGATAAGGAAGAGCTAGGGAATTCGAATCCCTAAAGCTTTAAAAGCATAAATAGCAGACGCAGTTTGCAAGGGAATAATACATATGCAAGACAAAGTCTGCAGGGTGCTGTTTCCAGGTTTGTGTCAGTGTAACTATGTTACACACACAATGTAACTACCTCCACTCTGCACCGACAGGGACAATTGGAAAATGAGGCATGCAGATTGCAAACCCCTACCATTACAAAAGAGTTAATGCGCTATTTATTTTTCTCTCTCCCTGGAAACTCAGACATTTCCACGGGCAGGAGGTGGGGAAATAAGCTATTCCATTTATTGCTAAGAATTTATACCAGAGAGAAGGTAAACAAGCAAACAAGGATCTTTTTGTGATCCATTTATTCAGGAAACCTGCAACTGGACTTGGACCTTGAATTCTTCTGAGGGTTTTGGTAAAAAGATTTACTGACATATATGACATATACTTCAAACTATACTATTTAAAATTTCTTAATAAAATAAATATTCCGTCTTCATTGGGTAAGAATTGCTAAGGATTAATGAAAGCTACACTTAGGGGAAAAAATCATACTATCCTGTAATAAATATTTTTTATTATGAAGTTCATTCAAATCCTTCCTGTGCTACTGTTTGAAACAGTATATTTCATAACAAATTACACATATAGAAGATAATAAAAATACAGTAATTTTCATACATCTCCTAAAACACCAGCATCTAGAAATGGGTCTGACATTCACAAAGAAAATTAAAACAATTACACTGATGAAAGGCCATAGCTGTATATACTTTAAAAAAATTGCAAATATATAACAATAAAAAAGAACTTAGGATGTACTTCATAGGGAGGGGAAGAAGGCAGAAAATTCCTGTATCCCAAGAGACACTAACTAGAAAACCAGAACTGTGTTGAGAACAGTGGTAACTCTTAGAGGTAACCTACTTAGGGAAAAGGTCAGAGCAGAGACCATAAAGGACAAATGCCACCCACCAAAAACCTGATCAGAACAAGATGAATGTCTATCCGCAACTTTATAGCAAGCCAATATGCTTCTCAGGAAGCAGCTGAAATAGGATTATTTCTTGAGACCAGGAAACTGCTGCTATAGCCTGTGCACGGTGCGAAAGAGAGAAGTCCTGCTAGGAGGCATAACTGCAGTCATCAATCACCATGGGCAAGGAGACCTGGGATGCTGGAGAACTGCAGGACTAAGTGCAAGGCCAATGGGGACCAAGGTATTAGGGAAAAAAAAAAGAACTCAAACCCTCAACATTTCCTTCTTCATCTTTGACATTTCCAATTATAAACTGGTATATAGAAAGCACACCTCCATTTTTTTTTCTGTAAAGTAGAAGATATAAAAAAGAAACTGAACAGAACAATCGAATACTATCCATTTCTTAAAATCTTGCCAACACACAAAGGGGAAAGATGTTTTTAATACATTATGTACTAGTACTAAACACAAGGAAATACTGGGTTTTTCCTTATATTTCCATACCTTTCAATATTCACCTTGCATAAATGCACCTTTTCCTGTGATAGCACAAATTCCTAGTAACATCCCAGCAGAGGCAAATGTGCTACTCAAACACTTCACTCTTTTGAGATTAAAAAAATAGCCAAAATTTCCAATATAACTAATGTTTTGGGATACTCAATATATTTTAAATGCAACCTGCTTTCATAAGAGTATTAAGTGTCAGCTCTACAAAAATCCAACCTATTTAGGTGTTCTAAGATAATTAAAATTATCAAAATTATGGCACTCCATACTGGCTAATTTTCAGAAGATCTTTATTATATATCTTCTCACGAAACTATTACTTGGTGGAGAGATGAAGTGTTTGTTTGCACCAAGACATGTTTCCTGCCACGTTGTTGCCTCCTCAGAAAATATGGGAAGAGGTTCCTTACCCAGTCAGCGTGGGGCAAGTACTGCAGCTTGTGGGTCACCAGCACAATGGTCCTCTTGTCCTCCCTCAGCATTTTCAGGATCCCTTCTTGCATGAGATGGTCACTCAGGTGGATATCCAGGGCAGAAAAAGGATCATCCTGTCATGAGGATCGGGGTCAGCTTTTGGAGCCATAACTTATAGGATCCAAGGAAACTGACAGGTTTTAATACCAGTAAACCCAGTCAGATCAACATAGACATACAAAAGAGGCCATCGGATCAAAACTGTGCTGAGGAACGGATTCCTTAATTTACAGAACACTGAACTTTCAACTGTGTTTTTGCAGAGAGCCATGAGCGATGCCAGCTGTGTCAATTCTACCATTCTATGGGGTTTTCTGGGACCTGCTCCTCTCCCCAGATGTGTTTGTGGCCCACATAGCTGGAGAACACAGCTTCTGTCGGGCTCCAGACAATGTCTCAGCGTGGGTCTGTGGCACTTACTGCATTACTGCTCCAGGAACAGGGACAATGAGCATATTTCTGTTTCCCTTGAACATCACTGCCTTCAGGGTTTTCTTAAATTCATAAATCAATACTCTATTAACAAAGAACCACAAAAAAAACCCACAAAAGGAGTAATACTGATAACTTTGATGACTCAGCTCAGATGTTTGATTTGAGACCTAGATTATCTCACTGAATCAATCAATTACATGCAGTTCATTTAGGCATAAATTAATTTGTACCATCTTTTGGGAAACTTGTTTACCTAATCCTATTTATAAGGAATCACAAACCTTGTGATTTGATTTGATATTTCTGCTTGCAGTAGAGATGCTGGCTGTAGGATTTACTTAGTGTTATTATTTCATACTATAATATTACTCTAAATCCAGGCTTTTAAAAATCAAAAATATCTCAAATTAGCAGCAAGATAAATACAACCACTTAAATTCTAATAAACCAGAGCATCACAACATAAGGCACCCAGAAGGTGCTTTTGAAACACAGTAACTTCATGATCAAGTATTTTCTCTCAGAAGTGTGTGTGCAACCGTGTTTGCACTGTGCTTGCTGAGCAAGGACGTTGTCAGCTCTGTTGCTGCACTCTTCTGACCTGGCAGACCTAAACATCACCCATATGACATTTATACTTGCGGGACTAAAGTTTCATAAGTATTTCTTTACAAAATCAGCCTTAAAAGAACTGAGTGTTTGCCACTACTAACATATAGGATTCCTGATTATTTTAAAAATTTTAATAACTGGAAATAAAGCTTATTTGTAGGTGTTTTTACATCATCAAACCATAAGAGAACCTGCTACTATTAGGAGGTTACTGAATGTCCTTCACAGAAGGACAAAAAGGGCAAAACCAAGTTACTGTCCAAGAGTGGATCTGCTGATTTGCAGCACCTGACCCAACTGCTCCCTACTCTCCTGCACTCTGATCTTTGCCTGGAAATGCCCTACACATGAAGCAAGCACAGACTGATCAGCCTAATTACACGGAAAGGTCTAAGTAGCCTCCCTTTCTTTTAGGGATGACATCTAATGGGCACAGCTTTTCTAATCCTACGTGATTTATGTCTCACTGTCATAACAGCTGGAGTCAAAGCTTCTAGAAAACTGAGCTAAAGGAGGAAGTCCCAAATTGGAAAGCCAGCAAGCTCACTACAAGGGAGTGTGTAGGACGCATCTGTTTTCCCACCTGTGAAGCTGTTAGAACCTGCTGTCACTCTCCTTCCAGAGCTGAAGCTGGGACAGGATATACAACAGGCAGTTCAGGGTGCAAAAGCAGTTTAGTTTGTTGTGGAAAGGAAACACCTCAGACACGAGACAACATTAATTTAGGCCTGAGACAGCTTAGGAGTTTCATGAATACAGATGAAACTATTACATTTCTAAGACCCAAAGATAAAAACAAGGGTCAAACTGAATTTTCAACATACTGAGAGGACAAGCATCAGCATTTCGATGTGCAATACCTATCTGTCTCTCTGCAGCATTTACAAAATGCTTCTTTACCTGCAGGCTAGCTGACAACAGATATAAAATGCACAGTGCACATTTGGCTCGGCTCAGCGAAACAATGCTCAGCGTGCGACCCATGAAATGCTCTAAATGAAGAAGCATCTCGTGCTCCTGCATGGGGCATAAACAGAAGGGCACCTACTCACCAGGAACACAACATTTGTCTGCTGGTAAAGCGCTCGTGCCACACTGATACGCTGGCGCTGCCCTCCAGACAGATTAATACCCTGGAGATAAGCAGGAGGGAAACAAACAGACAGTTAAAAAAACCCAGCAACTGAATATTTGTATTCATATTCTGATTGGATTATCCACAGAAGACTTTTCTGGGCATAGAAACAGAGAAATTTTTGCAAAGTGTGGGCCTGCAATGTATCCTTGTGGTGTTTTAGGGGGCATTTTAGGGGTTCTGTTGTTCGTTTGTGACAGTGCCAGTACATGCTAGAGTAAATTGTTTACAAATCTGTAACTTCTGTTTCCTTTCTCGTTACCGCCTAATCTTCCCTGATGTGATAAAGCCATTGATTAAACACCTGCCCTTCTGTAAAACGAAAGGGCTCTAAAAAAAAATAAATCTATGTATTATTATTTATTTTTCTGTTACTTCTAAAGAAACCAAAAAATATCCTGTTAAGTCAGGATATCTGCCATAGCAGCTGCAGAATAGTCATTCTGATAGCAGCACATTTAAATTATTGCACCTCACATAAATGACAGTGTTTCCATGTTCACTGAGCAATGAGCTTTCAGACTAATGACCCAAACCTACACTTAACTAAAAGATTACCTTTGTTGCCAAATAACCTGTAAGATTTTAAGAACCAACAAAATAATAAACCCCCCTCTATATATTTAAACCAAAAATAGAAGCATGCAACTGTTTGCTGACCCTCTCTCCGATCTGAGTTTGGTCTCCGTGAGGCAGAATGTCAATATCAGGCTGGAGGGAACAAGCATCAATTACTGCTTTGTACCTGTGGAAACAAAAAAGGCAACAAAATCCACACAGATACTGCTGGAGAAGCACATTTCCTACCCGCAGAGGAACAAAAATTAACCATCTGGAAAAAAATCACACAGTGGAAAACATATTTGTTAGCCACTAATTGTTCTAATGGGATCTCTTTCAATCGCAGGCAAGTAATATTTCAGCTAAGAAAAAGGATCTTAGGTCAGCTTCCCAAAGAAAAATGTTAAATAGTTAAACCCGGGAAAAACAAACATAACTTCTTCCAAGGTATATTGCTATTTTTTAGCAGTTAATGGTTTTTCACACCCAAGGCCTTTGTTTCTTGTTTCAATATCCAAAGATGACAGAAAAAAAATGAGTGTAGGATGCAAATACATTGTCAACCACTTCTTTTAAGGGTGGAGGAATGGGATACCAGCAATTGATTTCTAAATATTTTACAGTGTCTGGTGGGCATTTATACTGAACAAAAAAGCAGTCCATTAACTCTTTACAAACAACACTCCCACTCCCAAACAGGTGATGTCCTTCCAGGAGAAGCAAACTAGTCAATCAGGTGTGAGAATACTGCATGCTGAACAAACACGGTCCTTGGAAATGAAAACATTTGTGCACTTGAGCTCAAGTGAGACAAAGCCCGTCCCTTGTGTCGCTCAGGAAGAACGTGGTCAAAGGGGGAGACGGTCACGTTCGGGCAGGTGCAGTGGGTTTGTTCCTACAGGGAGATGGGGACCCACGTGTGACCCACGGGACCCCAGTATTTATGGAAAAGGGGAGTAAAACACGAGTGCTGGAACCTGTTACCTCTGTTTGTTGAAAGAGCTTTCAAACGTGATATTCTCTTCCACCGTGGCATTGAGCAGCCAAGGCTTCTGGGATGCATAAGCTACTGCGCCTCTTTTCCTGGGAAAGAAACAAACACAAGAGTTCCCAGCTTACCAGTGCAATTGCTACTTTTGGAAACCATTTTCTTGTAAATGAAGAAACTAGTAATTAGTCTTCAAAAATGCTTTCCTTCCTTTCTTTAGGACAATCAATTACTTTTTCATCAAGGAAATACATAAGATGATAAATTTTCAACAGAATACCGAAATTTTTTACCCAACTGAATTTCACTTTGTTCCCACTTCTCCTACTGTGAGGTGGGGTTTGGAGAGTCTAGCTCAATAAAGCTGCCTCTTGAGCAGAGTGGATGGCAGGAGGAAAATTACCAAAGATTGAATCCTAGCTCTGTTTGGCTAGATTAATAAAAAAAAATTAAATGTGTAGCAGATCACTAATTGGGCAATGTATTTCAGGAGGGACATTCTATTAAGATATTTTTTAACTGTTTGAAAAAGATCCAAACATGTCCATACATGTACTAAGGCAATTCTCTCTGCCATTTTTTCCCCCATTCTAAGAAGAGAACTAGAGTTAGAAAGTAAATGAGTAAGTTACTTCTAAGCCTATAAAGGCAAGAAAAAAGAACACAGACAAAAAAATATTTGCTAAATTTCCCCCAGTGAAATGGGGCAATCCCTCAATGTACCATCAGAAGGGACAATTTATCAGGTACAGTCAACAGGCTCTCACTCACCATGCACATATTTAATAGAAATTATTGTTATTATTATTATTACTATTTAAAAAGGAAAGTATCTGCCTACTAGAGAATTTGTGCTTTTGTTGTCTGTGGTGCATTAAGGACCCCAGTAAGGCAGAGCTGGGAGAAAAGCAACATCTTTTATCAGAGCAACTGATACTGTTGGAAAACTCATTGGCATACCAACCTTTCCCCAGAAAAGGGCCAAAAGAGGGATCATATGCCTAAAAGCATATCTGTTTTCTTCCCAGCTGTATCAGCTAATCCAATAAAAAGATAGGACCTCTCACCCAAACGTGGCCTTTGTCTGCTAGACAGCCATTATGGCAGCCTATTTCTAGTTGGACCTCAAAGCAATTCAAACCATGAGCTGACAAAGTACATTTTATTTCTCTTTATAAGTTAAGGTCACTTGCCCTGCTCATTTTTTCCAGGCTTTTACCAAGCTTGTTTACAAACCAAGATAGGATCCAATTTTTGTTGATGACCTGAAAGAACACACAATTCCACTACTCTGCTAACTTGTTTCCAAGTTGAAATTTATGATGGTTCTCTAGAATTTAATTATGCTTTATGAATTTTCTTTACTGGAGAATGAAACAGAAATAGCAAAACAAAAGAAAAAAAAAAAGACACAAGATATCCCCAAGGCAGCCCAGCCTGCAGCCCAAAAATCTAATTCAAAGAGCATTCAGGTCTGCCTCAAGAGAGAAGCATTTTTTTAATTAGCATGAAATTTTCATCCTAATAATTGAGAAAAAATTGCTCTGAGCATTCCAACATGAAGATGTATTCTCTTCCCCTCCTTTTAATTTCTTGAAACTGCCTTTGCAGCTCTTAATTCTCAATGTGATCAAAATTTACTTCTAATTTAGTTTTTGAAAAATAGCAGCAAAGTTTTGAGGAAAAAGCTTTTACAGCTTTTGCACAAAGTGTTCTTTGGTTGAGTGAAGGTATGGGCCCTGCCAGTGTGATGCACTCCATGCTGAGAACCAGCACAATGTCTGGGAACATCACTCACATTTGGATTACATTCTGCTTTTAGGACATCAGTGAGAATTCATTACTGCAAGGAACTTGGGACCAGGCAATAAGCTTGCCAAAACTGATTATGGACTGAGGATTTAGTAAATTCCTCTAAATTAATCCTAATTGCAAACTGACACTAGGATGGCATACCAGGACTGATCATATTTTGACATAAACAAAAAGCCTGCAAGTGCTTGCAAGCTTCTTTTTCACATGTATGAAATCTATTGCATGTCCACAGTGCTCCTTACAGTAAAGGGAAAATCAAACAATTATTACTAAAACGGTGAGAAACATGTGGCTAAAAATCCAGGGAACAAAATATTCTGTAAGGAAGTGTGCAAGACTTGCTCTGAAAGCCTGTCTTGAGCATACATAAAGTTTCACAGTTTTAGGACTGAATGCAAACCAATGGTTTAGCAGACTAAGAATTACAAGGGATTTATTCTGCGGGTGAAAGTGATTGCTTCCTGTCCTCAGACCTCATAAATAACCATGTCTTTTCATCAATGGAGTGCATTTTTTCCCCCTCTGATAACACAACAGACTACCCACAGCCTCTTAATTATCCTAGAGATGCAGACAGAAAAATTCAGCCTTGCAATAAATAGGGAAAACCTTCCCTGAGCTCCCTGGAGACTATGAGCTTTGTCTAATACAGAACCAAGCCTGTTCACTAATTATGAATCAGATTAATTCATCAGAAACAACACTGTCAGAAGGAACAACATTCACTTCTTCACAGTGTGGGTGACTGAGCCCTGGAACAGATTGCCCAGAGAGGGTGTGGAGTCTCCCTCGCTGGAGATACTCAAGAACCATCTGGACACAGTCCTGTGCAATGTGCTCTGGGATGGCCCTGCTTGAGCAGGGAGGCTGGGCCAGATGACCCCCTGTGGTCCCTTCAACCTTACTCTTCCAGTCATTCTGTGATTTTGTGAAGATAGATTAATAAGTTTAAACAAACAATCTCTTTTCACATAGCATTTTTTTAAGTCCAGGAGGCACAGTACATCTTCAAGATCACTGAAAATACAACTAGTTAAGGGACATTCACATATCAATTTCAGTGCCTTAATAAACCTACCAAATCTGAAATTTTGGCAATTTTTAAAAGAAAATAGATGCACTTAAAATGCAATGGAGTTAGAGTTACGATGATAGAGGAAATAATATATTGCAAAACCCTTCTGTGTGTTTTGGGATTGCTGACTACAGTTTTATCTTGATTATTTTGCACAATTCATTAACTTCTACTATCAGTCAACTCAGAAAAATAATTAAAATGTTCACCAGATATGAGAGAAAAGTGTACTGTTCTGTATTGTCACTGCATATGCAAAAAATATGCTTCTTGTATTTTCAGCCTGGTGGAAAGCATTGGAGCATTCTGGTATTGCCAGTCCTGAGCATTCAGGAAGAAATCTTACTGCCATTATTAAGCTTCAAGGGTCACTCGCTTGTTTTTATTTTAAGTCTTGCAGTAGCTGCATACAGAGATATCCTGTTTGTCTTCTGAGGGGGAACATTAAACTCATTAAGTGCAGAGACTGCTGAACAATGTTCGCAGAGCCACAGAATGACTGAGGTTGGAAGGGACCTCTGGAGCTTCCCCATTAGTTTTTAAAATGTTGTACCTGAATTCCAGGTCAACAGGAGATTCTTTCTCTGGGCTGTAGAAAACAAACACAAGGGTTTAAAAAAAAATTAAATTATTTCAGACAGTGCAAATAACACCACAAAGTAATATCATTATGCTAAAATGCAAAATGACTGCATAACAGAAATATGCAGTCTTTTTATGCTAAGATTCTGTGCTATGTGATATTGACCTAAAAAAGGTACGGTTAAAGATTCAGTTTTGAGAAGTGTTAAACAACCTTGTAGAAAGCCTTCAACACCTATGAGCAAATGCTCAAGACCTCAAAAGACTTTGGCCCAAAATACTCTCTCTTCTGAGAACACCAAAATGTCCTACAGGATGTTAGTGCAACAAAACCACCAGAGATATTCTTACAGCCCTTAACCAACTAGGATTCCCAGAACATATAATAATGTAGGTAATTGTTTCATCCAGTCTAATATTCTTTCCTACTTTTTAATACTCTTGCCATACTATTGTGCAGGTTATCTCATCCTCTGCCATCCATTTCCACAACAGTTTCAAACGTGTGACTGTCTAATTCTGATCATACTTCTCTCGTATCTTAAGGGGTTCAAATGGTTTCCCTTCAACTTGGCCCAGAAATTTCAGTCTCTCAGCACAGAAAGGACTGTGAGATTTCAAGGTATCCTTTACCATGAGGCTTAGACAAGGTACACGAAACTCCCTCTTACACTACACACAGATGGGAGCAGCAGTTTTGCAGGACTCAGGCTGACAACCAGGTAACAAGCCTGAGAAATAAGGTAAATGGGAGAGAAGCTGGCAAATCTAAAGAAAAGGCAGTGGAGTAATTGGAGAATCACAGAACCAAGAAAATATTCCAGTCAGTAGAAGCCACATAATTTAGACTAAGTCAAGAAAAGTGATGGCACTGCTGATTTCAACAGCAAAGTTTTCACTGAGTCCAGCAGGACCAGGATCATCACTTTTCAGACTACCATTCTGGAGGTTTGTGCCCCAAAGTCAGAAACCTTTGTTCTTAGTTGATTTGGTAGCTATTCCCAACATCCAAGCTGAGCTCTGTTAATCAGGTAAAAATAATTTCTGTGCCAACAGATGGCCTAATCTCTTACTCTCCACACTTCTCTGTGTGTGCCTGAAGAAAGGTAGGTGAGAAAATTAACTTATGACAGGATGTAAAAAAGTGAAGAGAAGGGTAATAGGGAGAATTTGCTTTAATTAATAAACAAAACCTTTAAATACTCGATAGTATTTTTCAAAGTGAAGCATAATCTGGTTCAGACCTTTAGAGAAAGATTTTTCAAAGACATATTAAGGATACAATTTTCAAAATCTCCAAATGGCAATGCCTTCATAACACAAATCCAACTCTTCTTTCCATAACTTGCATAAGTGGTTTCAAAAATTGTATCCCAAGACAAAGCAGTTAAAATTCCACTGATTTTCAGAATTATGACTCTTAATTTTCAGCAGATTTTAGAAACCTTTGGTTTTTTCTACTGCAATCGATTTATCAGGAAAACCAATAATTGCATACAATACCATACCTGAAATCTTCGCCCGTCTCACTGTCAGAAGTGCAGCTGCATCACAAATAGAAAGCAAAGACTGTTTACTTAAGTGAGCACAAGCAATCTGCCCCAGAAAGAAAAAACTATTAAATTCCACTTAGTGCACAGGCTGCAAACATTACTTATCACAGGGCTGCAGTGCAGCATCTGTTCCTTCCACACAAACTGACTTGATTTCATCAGGCAAAAAGATTTGGTGACCTTTTTTTACCTTATAAACATTAATTTGACTCAACAAATAAAATCACCTCCACCCTCTCCTGGAGGTGCTAGCAGAACTGAGAAGTCCTGCTGTGACGAGAATGCAGTTCCATCAAAAAAAGTTCATTTTCTGGGAAAGCAAAACGGTAACTCATGATACTGGGGTTTTTTCCATGCCAGTAACTGCACCTTTACAGCATATAATGGGTTAGTGTGAACCCCAAATCCCACCTTCGGTTGCCACATCCTCTGTTCTGTGTCACCCCTATCCTTGGGGTGATGTGCCTGTGTAAATGTGGGCAGGTCCAAGGGACAGACAGGTTTTGTTTTTGCTATTTTTGAAGGTGCACAAAGATGTTCAGAGTTGTTTTGACAGGATGACTGGGCATACTTATTACTGATGCTAAATTCAGTTCCATTCAAAAGAGTGAAAAATCTAGGTGTCAAATGATATAAACAAAATCAAGGAGGAACAAAGTCTTTCATGCTTTAAAGAGGACAGTCTCATTAACTTTATGCCAACACAATAAATATCCAGGAGAGAAAACTATAGCTGCAGATTAAAAGGTTGGTTTGAGACACTTCCATAAAGTTTATGCATAATAAGCAATGACCATATCTAAATCGAATTTACTGTACAATTTGAGAGCACCAGCCAGCCACCAGTACGTTTACTCCAGAGGTCTGCGTACCGAACAAAGCTTTTCCACAGTAAACTCGGACTCCACTGGTCTTTGGAGACCACGTGAACTCAGTGGCCCCTTCTCCAAGAAGCCATGAAACACACTGTTTACAGGAAGTATTGATACGCTGAAATAGAAAATACCTTTTCCAGCCCTTCCGTGCACAACACAAGGACCAAGAACCAATAGTGTATCAATTCCCTGATCTGTGTTTCTGTTCTGTAGCTGGAAAACAATTGAATAATTGGTGTTTTAGCTCAAACTTTTCAATCCACTTTTTCCCACTTTGTTTTATCTCTCCTTTCCCCCTTTTCCTTCATAGTCCTGGCAATTAAGGATGCCTTGATCTCCTACCAGTGCTGAAATGCCAAAGTAACATATGTTTGATAATGAGGTCTAGATCTAATTTGTCAAGGTATTTTAGATGTCTAATGATGCAAAGATGAGCCTACTGAGATTTTCAAGCCTTCAGATTTTAATTTCCCATTTAAATAAAATTAATTGCTTGGATGTTTCCAAAAACTCCAGTAAACATGTATTTTTAAAAAACAATTTACTTCATAGGCATAAAAACAACTTTAAATTTTTAAAAAAAATTTATGAAAACAGTCAACTCCACATTAAGATGAAAACTTTCTGTTAACAACCTTAAATCTCTATCTTCCTTCACATTATAAGGACTCAAGATTCACATGCGAGAATGTGTGTAAAACAAATGACATAATTATGTTTGAGCAAACTACTTCTCAGTTAGGTCAGTTTCCTGGTATTATTTACTCCAACAAGACTTAAATTGAGACTATTAAAGTGAGATACTGCCCAGAAGAAATTAGCATGGCATATACTATGATTATTTACTCAACAACAGGTTAAACCATTACCATTTACCACCTGCGCAGAATGCAAATAATGATTTCTCTATTTTTGTTAAATCCCTAACCACATTATAAAATATTTATACTGAGATGCTCTCAGCCTGCTTTGGACAAGAGGCATTAATCTGAGCTGGATCTTCTGGACACACACTGTAACACAAACAACAAAAAAATCACAAACGAGCCATGGCTCACTTCTGATTATCTCCCTCCTAGCCCAGGAATAAATTACATTATTTTTTAAAGGTTTGAAACAAATAATTTTTATAAGAAACAAGCAAAGATGATATGCAATTAAACCTGTTTTATTCATAAAGCATGGGGGCAGAGAGTAGGGAAATGACTTGTTATCTATTAGACCAAGGGAAGGGCCAGGAATAGCATCCAGATTTCCTGAGCCCTGAGTGACATGTCAGCAGGATACATCCTTCATCTTCATAGCTACGACCTTGGAGGAAGGGAAGGGGAAGGAAATTTGGATGAACTGATTCCGATCTGTTCTCTAACATGAATGACTGAAGCCAAGCATTCCCAAAGAAAGGGCTGTAACAAGGAACTTAACTGATTTTGGTGACACTTTTTATTGCCTGAGCTGAGGCTACGAGCCCTGGTGATTACTTGATAAGACTACTCTCCTTGAACGTGGGCTAAGGTTGCATGTTCCCGGTCAGGCATTAGTATTTTCTTATCAAATTAAGGGAGCTTTCATCTGATAGCTTTACAACACAGGTGTGCAGCCCACACTGGATGCATCCATCACTCTGAATAGGCCAGTGCACATGGCAGCAACTCTGAAAGATGAGACAACACATAATCTGTCCCAGTGCAGCCAGCACTTACAGTGCTCAGATTGTTTCAGCCACAAGTCCCTTTCTACATATCTGACAGATAGCAGAGCTAATGTGATAACAACTGAATTTCACCTTGTGATACTTTGGCACATATAGAGACATGAAAACCGCTTCTGACCTTTCCACTGTTGTGAAGACCATACTTCTAAACAAGTGCTATTTAAAAACACAGCACAGTTTCTGATCAGAAACATCATGTCATCTGTTTCAGTTTAGCATCAGACATTCAAATTACACTTCTTAATCATGTTATGCCATCTGTAAAAAATTACAGCCTTGCTGAAATGAAATTACTTTGCCTAATAAGGCTGCAGGGATTCTGTATGGTTCCTCGCCATAGTCTGATTTTCTGCTTAGGGAAGTATATTCTCATGGATAGATCACCACATTCTGGAACTTTGGCTTCTGTTCCCATTTCCCTCACTAGCTGCAAGGGTCACCTTCTTATGTTTCATTTTCCCCACCAATAAAATAGACAACTTTCCTTCCCTGTACTATTGCTATTAAAGCACGTGCAATTCTGAGTAGTGTGACTGGCTTACATGTGAATTCTGGATATAAATCGTATCTCTTGACAAACACTCAAGGAATTTAGGGAACTGTTCCACAAAATTGCTGCAGAATCCATTGGGTAACAATGACTTTCTGTCCATCAGAGTGTGTGGACTTGATTTATAAGTGTCCTGTTTCTCCTTCATTCTCAATCAGTTGGACATACAATTAATTGTTTCTCTAGGTTTTTCTGCAATTTATTGAGCTTTACCTACAAATAATCTTCTGTAGGTAATAATCGTTGTCCAAAGGGCAAAGTGCAGTCTGTATGAGTAGGAAGTCTGATACTGTAAAATAAACAGGCCAAAAATGTTCACACACATTGATCAAACTGTGTCTAAGAGATGGCAGGAATTTACTGGAAACCATATACAGGAGCTGCAATATATTTTACCATCTGTCACCTTGCCTGAGGGTCAAGAGAGCAAGTCCCAACAGAAGCTGTTGGAGTTCAGTATCATTTTGTTCCCTCCCTTCAAGGCCAATACAAAAGTTAGACACGAGTGGAATCTCTAAGTGGCTCTCAGAGTCCAGGTGCTGTGTCCCCTTGCAAAGGAGGGGAGGACATGGCTGACTCACGCCTGTCAGATCAGGCACGATGCACTGGGGACCACTCTGAGGTCGCTGCCACTTGCAAGACACTCTTCGAATTCTCAGGCATTAGCCTGCTGCTGGGATGGAGCACACATCTGAGCCAGGCACGGCTCCTAGTGAGCCAGTACCTCTTTATAGCTCCGTGCAAAGGCACGAGCTCAGGCCTGAAATTGCAAACCCCATTCTGTAGCAGCACAACACCTCAAGCTCGTTAATTCTGATTCCAAATTAGTTACAATTTCACTCAAGTTATGTTGCTGGAGTGCAGAATGCCCAAGAATGGTTGTCCATTCCATTAATGGAATAGACAGTTTGTTTCACCCTAGCTGGAGATTGCTCCTGATCTTCAGGTAAGGTTTTTTCCTGACTCTGTGTCTAGAAAATCCCTGACTCCTCAAGTTCCCAGGAGACATTTTTGGCTTTTTCTGCATTACTGCTCTTGTCAGGCTAAATTTTTTAATTAAATTAGAATTTTAAATTAAATGTCCCTACCTGCTCCAGGATATGTTCCCAGAGATCTTCTGCATCTCACCAAGTATGGCCAGCAAGAGAGATGACTTACCACAGCCCACCTGTCCTACAATCATTGTTAGCTGACCTGTGAGAGTGGAAGGTATACATAAGATTATGATTTACCAAATAACTATGGAAAAACATCTTACTCTGTTTATCTGATGTAAATTCGTACCTTGAGGGATTCGTATGTCAATATTGGACAATGCTGGAGGACCTTCAGGTGTCCAAGTGAAAAATCCATTTGTGATCTATACAAAGATGGGGAGAAAAAATAAACAGAAACCCAGCTTTAGAGCTCACCTTTTTTGACCAACATCAGAGACACTTCTTGTTTCATTACACTGAGCAGAGGAACACAATTAACCTTTGCCCAATGCAGGAAATGGATCTTCAAGTGACTGACTTTGTAAAGGACTGTATTTCGATGGGCAGAAACCTCTGAACTCAAACAAGCACTATTAGACTATTAGAAAATTATTGAGAATTCATGAGGGGAAAAAAAGTTGCCATTTACAGTTTCTCATGTTCTGTTATTTGTAAGGTGGGTACAAGTAGTAAGTGAAATGATTACCACACAATTAAATTACATACATGCCCAGTTTGCTCTCTGCAGAGCCCCCAATGTCACTCGAGACACAGTGCAGCTTACACAGCAATTACACCACCCAAATTCCAAGCAGACCTGCAGAACCTTCCGTGAAATTAGATGTTGCTGCCCATTATGGCATTTTCATTTGTATTTCTGACATGATTCTCGGATAATCTAGGTTTTGCCAGATACAGAAATTGTTTCATTGCAAAAGACTAAAACCAGGAAACAAAGCCTGATCAGACTTTAAATGGAGATCTCCATGGATACTGTGGAAAACAAGGAATGGGAGGCAATTTTTGAAGGCCTACATTTACACAGGACTCTCTTCTCTCACTTTTTCAGAGCCACTAAAGCCTTTAAAGCCTTTCAGCTATGCGAGGTATAACAATTTTTCATCTAAGAAGGGTCGAAGGGGACACTTTTATCACACCTTGAGAAAAATCGATACTCCCATCTTGAGCAAAAGCAAGCGTGGTGTTCCTCCCTCTGGATTATCAAAGACAACCAGAGGATCCTCTCCCAGCTAATGCCCCTTCCTGGGCAATGAGCTGCAGACAGACAGAACCTGCACAAATTCCCTGACCCAGGGGCCTCCGCTGACAACGGTGTCAGCAGATGGAGCCAAAGATTATCCCTGGGCCTGGCTTTCTGCTCCAGCCTTATAAATACCGACCTTACAGCCATTACTGCACTGGCCTCTCCTTTGTGACAAACTCCTCTCTTGTCACTCCAGGCTGTCTTTTGACCCAACACTGCCCCCAAAACCCTCTTTCAAATATTCCTCTTATTTTCCTGGAAGTCTGTTCAAGAAGGTTCCTGCACCAATTCAGCGTGTCTAAAAAAAACCTGAAAGCATTACCAGTTGTCCTACTTAGTCCCATGAAACTGAATTATTCATCCTCTTTTGCTGGAAATGCAAATGTAATAGCAGACTTCCTAAATAAACAGCTTCATCACTATAACAACCATCAGGATTTTTATTACTTCTGGTCATTTCCATAGCAGATCAAGAGCATCAGTCTTCAAAGTGGCATGGGTAATTGTAATTTTTTTCTTCAGACAAGTTAGGTCTTTGGGTGTTAGTTCTAAATTTCATCTGGGGAAAGGCTACTAGGAATTCCAAAAGAGGAAGGGAAGATTCATGATGAGATTATTTTGGGAACGTCTAAAGCAAATTCTTTTTGATTTTCTTCATCCCATTATTCTATACAGACCCTGGAAATGGAAGAAAGAGTCTGGCACACATAAAAGGTGGTGGTGTCAGATGATCTTTGGAGGTTCCCTCCAACCTAGGCTGACCAGAGTTAAAAATTTTGGACCTGAGAACAGGGCTAATGACTTAAACACTTGAAATAGAAAATGGCTGGGTGAAATCTAGAGGAATAATTGCAACTAATCACAACCTAGAGATTAGTAGTTAATTCTTAAAAAGGGAGACAGAGACAAGAAAGGTGGAGGTTAATCTCTGACAAGCACACAAGTGTCTGACAGTTCACACCAAATGCTGGTTCTTGAACTTGAAACTGCCATCAGAATACAAAAGTGACTATTAGTGAGCTAATATAAGTGTTATTAGAGTGACCTTCATATCACCTTTACACAGAAATCATCTGCTTCTGTGATGTTAATGGGTCTTCTCATGTGAGAGCTGTAATTGTTCCAGTCCTCCCTGGCAGGCCTCTTGCGGTTCACAACCTTGAGTGGCTGTGCAAAATCAGAAACACAGAAATAAGCACTAATTGGTGGCAGCATCAGCAAAATGTCCCAAACCCTAGCAACCACAGCGTGAACAATACAGTTCAGGGTATTAAAACAGAGGTTTTGCAATTGCAGGAAATAATCAGTAGGAAATGGAGAAGTGAAAAATTTAATCTGGGTACAAACGACTGCAGCCACTTCGCCGGCAATGAGACAGCTTTACTCACAACTGCCTGGTACTTGCTGTGATTATCTGCACTTCTTAGCTCTGAAGATTTATCATGCTCTTCTCCAATTTCTTCACTTGACAGGAATTCACTCAGCTTCTGCACACTGAAAGGGAAAAAAACCACAATCACACCTCAATCTTGGAAGTAAAACTTTCGTTCACTGCAATGTTTATTACAGAGCATCCCTTCTGGTACTTCAGCTGCTGTCTGCTGCACAATTTGCTCTTATTCTGTTACAGGTGTGTAAAAATGTGCAATGGGAAGTTACTGCAAGGAAGTTTTCAAAACCTGTCCTGCTGCCTATTAACAGTGATGATATTTTAACAGTTTGTGCAGATGTTCATCAAGTCTTGTGTCTTCTGACACCACCAGAGATCTCACACGAAGGTTTTTTCAGGCACTTGGTGCGCCACAGAAGGGCTACAACAGTGCCTCATTTGGAAGCCACTCAGCCAAGCAGAATTAATGTCATTTATGCTGATCAAATGTCGCCCAGTCAGTCCTACTGAACGATCTTATGAACACTAGCAGTCTGATGAAAGCTGTACACTGTGAACCAAATTCAACCAGCTGTGAAGAAATACCATGTGCATAAGGTAACTAAAGGAATATACCTTAAGAGAATAGTATTCAACGGATGAGATATAAAAGGAATCCTGACAACCAGCAACAAAGAAGAAGGCATAAAATTTTCACTAGCTGCTCTAAGATTTAATTAGCTAAGAGATAATGTGCTTTTATTAAGACATTTAACAGATCAGGGCATCAATTTTATCTCTGTACCTGACTTTATAAAACGTGTGTCTAATCTACTCCCAGAGACAGCAAATGAAATTTGTGAAAGAATTGGATTGAATCATGAACTCAACATCAAAGGAGCTCAATTAGCTGGAAATAAGTTAACTATCAGTCTTCAAAACGATAAAGTGCCAGAAGGCCTTGGGCTCCTAAAAATAAATTTATGGACAAGAGCTGAAAAAATTGATTTCAATCTTTAGCCTTAGGCTAACTGGAGAGAAAAAGGCAAACAATGCCAGTGAAGCATTGTGATATGTGGTGATCTGTTAGGATGCCAATCTTATAAAATAAGAATAAACCTGCCAGGATTTATTTTGCAGTTCACTGCTAGGGGTTTCTTCTTTAAAAGGAGACTTAGTTTCTTCTAAGAAGCTCGTGAGATCCCCCGCTGGTGCCAAAACATTGTTGGACCCAGGCATTACAGCACAGCCTGAGGCAGACTCCCTGTACAGCTAAACACTTGTCCTGCAGGCAGAGATCAAAGCCACCGGGGGACTCCCTAGGAGAGAACTGGTTCTACAGTTTTTCTGTCAATCTGCCTGACTGCTAATGACAGCTGAGGACTGAGATCAGTGCATCTCTTAGTGGATTCAGCGGAGGGAATTTAGGTAGAGCAAGTACTACAACCTAAACAACAAAAAAGGGGGGAAATAACTATTTGGGATGGGATAAGAGGAATAATAACTAATTCGGGATAAATTTTGGATCAAAATTCCTTAATGGGAAGGTCTTTTCTCTCAGAGGAAGTGATTAGAAGCTCCATTGCTAGAGATATTTATGTCTATTTGCACAAATGGAACACAGGGCTAGGAATCTTACCCTTTTTTGCTCAGTGAACTAGATATTTAAAAGAACATTTCAAATGTCTTTGAATGGACCAAATTATAGTTTGGATGCTGCCTGCATGGATTTGATATGCAGCTGCACCTATATTCTCTGTATGAAAGTTACACTGATAGTGGGTAACTGCTGTGAAGATAGAAGGAGCAGACAGAGAAGTCCCCCATGTATCTGCTCCAGGGTCTAGATGGGTGGGAAGAGAAGACAGCATACATTCTCAGACCATGCATATCCAAACAAGAGCATGTCTGTATTAAGCCATCCAACAATTTGATTTTATTCTGCAGTTGAGTATCTAGGTGTCTGTACACTCTGCAAACCCCTGCCCAATGCTCTGCATAATTCTGGAATCACTGCTCCTGAGGCAATTACTGAAGAAACACAGTAGAGCTGTGCGAAAATCAGCTCTTATTTCAGGATGCCAGACCGTTCTAAACTCTTAAAGAATAGAAAAGGGACGTTCTCTGCAGAGCTCTTGCTGACAGTGTGATTTCAGTATTCCAATATCTCCACAGGGGAACTTATTTTTAAGCCACAGAACAGGCATATTGATTAAAACACGGTTATTTGCACAGCTGACTGGAAAGACAGTTTGATATTAAACCCAGTAAGACACATAATGCCACTCTTGCTGCTTAACCTTTGCTGATAGAAAATTGTACACTGCATGCTTTGTCCCTGAAGACTCACATTGAAGAAATACATCAATTGGCTGCTCATTTTTAATTTTCAATGGCAGAAACACTCCACATATTAAAAAAACCCCAAAGCATCATTTTTCAAAGAGGTATCAGAATTTCTCACCTTACTAAAGACTTTAAACAGTTGCCCCTCTTAGGAGCAGACATCCAAGCCCATAACTTGGAAAATTTTCAGGGGTCCTACATGGAACAGCTTTAAATCTGTCAATCACGCAGTGGTTCTGAGAGTGTCAGTGAGAATCCCTGGGGATGCTTTGCAATTGGGCACATGTGTAAGGATTAAAGATACTGACAAGGTTATTGATCGATATTACTGTCCTTGATAGCATCGGGCATCAAGGACTGCAACCAGTACTAACAGAGTAGGGTTTGTGAAGTGCCTGAGAAGCAAAGCCAGTAACACTCTCCTACTATCCTTTACATGCTGGTTTCACTGCTGGATCATCTTCTGCTCCACTCAGTCCCTCTCTGTCACTATAGAAGAAGCTGTCTTTGCACACTTGCTAAAACCAGTTCAAATATCTCAGCCTAAAGAAAGCTGAAATACAACTTTGCCAAGTTATGTCACCTTTACCTGACTAGCTACTTATTAGCAGGAAAGTGTAACAGCAGGACACAGTTACAACAAGCAAACAATAGCTGTGCTCAGTTGGTGCAAACTCGACTGTCTGCTTTCTAACATTTACTGAACCATTTAAGCAAGCACATCTTTGCATGGCTTGAAAATACCCGGCACATGCTCCCAAAATATTGCTCTGAAGGGTGAGGAGCTCTAGAGAGAGTAGCACCACCAGCACTACGGAGCAATGCACTCTGGAACACTGCCTGGGTGATACAGACAACCAGGAAGGCAAGGATGATGTCAGCTTTGTTGCAGAGTTTGGCTCCTGCCTGCACCACAAACGGCAGGCCAGCCTGCCAGCAAGAAGGTATCTACAGAATAAGCCATGAAGAACTCCCATCCAGCAACAATTAACACTTGGCTGATACTAATCGCTTTCAAATTGTTCCTGTGGCATTAGCAGACACAAGTCATTTGCAAAGAAATCCTTAGACAAGCCAAAATAAATATCTGTTGGTAGTAGCCAGTGCCAGTGTGGTCTCCCAGATGCTTTGCTGGCTGTAATCTTTGCATGACAGTTAGCCATGGCTCTAGGGACTACCACAGTGGCTGCAAAACATTTCCTGCCAGCTGCTGATGCTCTCAGATTTCACACTCCTTAGGAGAGAGGACACAGCTGTGACTTTGCACTGTCAGGGAATTTTCAAACACTGAAGGCAATCTCAGCCTTGTGCTGTAGTCTCCTTTCCATCTCCAAAGCAACACAAAGGCAATTAAGCAAGGGCTGGTGTCCAGTATCTGTTCCATAGTTTAAATAAGTCTGCCAGACAGCTTCATTGGAGGTCAAAGTTGTCCTAATAACGAAAGAAGTCCAAACTCTGCTTCCTCTATCAGTCAGGTAGAGTTATACGGCATATGAAAAAGCATTAGGAGGTTTTTACACTAATCTGTTGATACTCAAAATCCCCAGTGAAACAGCAATTCTCCTCGTTGTTATTTGGTTAGCTTTTGAAGACTCAAACTAACATATTCATCAGAAAGTAAAAATTCATTAAGTCTGGACGAGACATTTAGTCATTAACTTACTGCGACTCTTAAAAGTGATTTTTAAGGTTTTTTTGTTTGCTTGTTTCAGACTAACTATGCCCCAACAGGCAGCAGCTGAAAAACAAGAGATACATGCTTAAACACACATCCTTCTGTAATTACCTTTTACCCTTCTACATGCTTGTTGGAAGGGAAAAAAAGTTGGGAAGCAGTTTACAAGAACAGATAAATAATCACCATACTATTTCTAAACTTGAAATTGTAAAATGAGCAACAGACACATTCTCAAGAATTGGACAGGTGGTAGCAAAGATATTAATTTTACAGTTCTCACCTTACTAATGCTTTGACAGTAGATCTAACCACACTTGAGAGCAGGAACAATGGAGACACAAGGATATGAAACAGGGAGAGCGAGGCAAATGCCACTGATGGGGAGAAGTCAGCCTTTCTTGTCAGATGAGCATGGACAACAAATGTCTACAAAGAGACAAACATCATTGTCAGTGCTTTGCCATAAAGAAGGAAACAGACTTCATATTTCACAAGCATTTGATTTACAGAATCTTAATTCATACTCTCTTAACAGTTTGGGGGAGTGCTGCACATGCTCGGGGCTGCTTCTGGTCCCAGAAGGCAAGTGGGCATTTTCCATTCTCTCCCAGAGGAACTGCAAATGTGTAGCAGGTTTGCATCCTGTTCTCCTCCTTCCTCAATTCCACATCACTTATGCTTGAAATTGCAGTCATAATTAACGCTATTTAGAAAAGTCCATACTTACTATAAGTACAGCTGCAATTGGTATTGCTGCATTCATAAAGACTGTGAAGGAAAACACACAGGAACATTCAGAAACAATTTTCACTCAGACATGCTAGATGCTAAAATACTACCAGCACTGCTTTACAATGGTATTTGCTGTGCTCTTACCCTGAATGTCTGTCCCCCCATCACAACCTGAGGATATTATTTAATCATCACCTTTTCATTTTGACCTTCATTCAACTTTATTTCATGTAAGTAAACTACACAGAGAAAGAATATAGACTCTAGAGCTAAAATAGAACTCAAGCATCAGTACAGGGGTAACAGAAGAAGGCTAGACACCTCTTTTGTGTTTAAACTGTGCCTGTCCTTTTCTCCTACCAGATATAGCAACATTCAAACAGTAAAAGCTCTTCCCAGTTACTTCATCTGAAGTGAAGTGTTTGACTCCCCTGGTTGACTGTTTGGCCATCCTTTTCTCAGCATAAACCCCTGAAGGACTTTATATAGTGTCAGATATTTCTCTTGCCTACATTTGGATGATCGTTAATGAATCCCCTAACATATTCATAAATTCTGTACTCATGCTCAGTAAAATAGCTGAGTTATTGCACGTAGCTCTAATTCCTTGTCAGAGAGGAGAATTTGAAAATATAAGTATGTTAGTGTGTCTAATAGCAAAATAAAAGCTTAGGCTTTGAAAGACTAATATGTATTAAAGCCTAGAAATGCATAGTTTACACCTCACTCATGTTAAAAAAAACAAACATTTTTCTGAGAAAAATGTTCTTTCTGTGTTGGAACACAAAGCAGCCTCTCATGTCTCCTTAATGGTTCTACTTCCTAACCAGTTTTCACACTTTGTATCAACTCGAGGTAGCCACAGCACAGAAGCTGTAAAGAAGGGAAACTTGCTGCCTGCAACTCTGTCTTTCTGAATGCCATTAAACCCTTGCCTTTGGAAGTGCCTTTGAGACTGCTGCAGTACACGGGTTTGCTTTCGGGGATGAATCTGGTGAGAGAATCTAGCAAAGCTGATGCACTTCTCAGAGCTGGATCCTGCTCTTCTCCTGACCACAGTACAAGATCACACCTGTCAAATAGGAAGCTGGATGGAATAAATACCCTGTAGGGTTGGCAAAGCCTGCCGCAGTTAAGACATTTAAACTACTTGGTGGCTCCTAAGAAGCTGATCTGAATTCTGCTATTATGTGAGATCACCATTACATACAAGGACTTCAAACTTCTTTCAATCAAATAAGAGCCATTGGAATTCGGAAGTTGCTTTCCTTTTTTCTTTTTTCCAATTATGTGAGTGTCTAGAATAATAAAATATTTTCTAAAATATCTCTATTTTGCAGCTAACACTTTATGTTTAATTAGTTTTAGTCAAAAGGACTTTTTTACTGGAAAAAGGTGGACTAAAAACTGGGAAAAATATTCAGTTGGTCTGGATATTTTAGTAACAGTAACTACTGTTATTGTCCTGAGAAAGCCTGGAGTTATTTTGCTTCTGACAGATTAGGCAAAAAATCGTAGAAGTAGGAAAACCACTCCTTTCTTCCTTTGTCTTTTCCTGAGTTTTCATGTATACCCAACTTTGTCACTCAACTTTCATTCTGGTGGGGGCATTTCATTAAAATATAGGAAGAGATAATTTCTATAATAGCTCTTTTAGTACACATGAACAATTCCACACACATATAGCCTGGATCCTGGCACAGGGGTGAGGCACACGAGATCCAATTTCCATGCGGTCTTGAAATGGAATTTTTTTGTAGTCTAGCCAACACTGCCCTGAAACTTGTAGGTATATTTTCTGTAATCCAATGCAAATCTATTCCTTACGAATAAAATAGCTCCCACCACATTCTTTATTTCTGTTAATAGCTATGTGTACTTAGAAAAGAATTCCAGAGTCTATTCAACACTCTGTTAAAAGAACTACATATAAAAATCTCTTTTCTGCTTTCTTAGTGTTCTAGCATCTGTCTGCCTTCCTCTAGATCACAAATACATAAAATCTTGGTCCTCTACTGCCTTTTATTTTTTTTTTTTTTTAAGAAATTAAATCGTGCGTTCACTACAATATTAGCTAACATGTTTTGGGCTGATTATGCCTCTCATTCTAATTACACGTAAGGTAAGAGAAAAGAGCAAATTCTCCTGTATTTATACTCCCTTTTTAGTCTGCAAAAGTGCAAGTTTGTAAAGATAAGTGTAATCTCTGCTAAAGTCTGAAGGTGTAAGGAACTCCTAGGCTGAAACAATAAGAACCTTTATAAGCCAAAATTATAAGCACCATCGACATAAGTTCTCAGCTTGGGGTAAAGCAGTGCAGCTTTATCTCCTGTGTCTTGCACAAATCTAAATATCACACATGATACAAAACAAGCATGCAATTGCAAACTTGGAATGTTTCAAGAAGCATCAGTAAATATTTTAAATTGTTTCCAATAATATGGGTTCTTATGCCATTCCTTCACAGAATAATCAGTACCCCTGGGATGAATACACTGCTTCCTAACTGTTACAAATGATGCTGTGAGGATTTAAAATCCAATAAGCCTTCACAGCCCTACAGCTGAACCCTTGGCCCTGACTATAAATAGATTTTAATGCCACATGAAGCACAGCAGACAAAGGGAACCCGCCTGTGTTGATCTGGATGTAAGATGGAGTTTCTAGCCTCACAGCCTGCAGCTAAATTCTGATTTATGTCAAAGCAGAAACTCCTCTCCAAGCCCAGAGAGTTTAAGATTCCCCGACAAAAATTATCATTTGAGAAGTCAATGAATACCTCAACTTAATGTCAGATAACTCAGTAGGATCACAATCTTTCCCTTATAGTGCATTACCTGTATAATATTTTTCAGAGAAAAAAGTCAGCTGCACGTCTCTTGGGTGAATGAAATCAAATAACACTAACCAAATTGCAAGTTATTTTTCTAAGACCTAGTCTTCCTTTTCATTCCAGAAGGTATTTATACAGGTACCTTGTAATGTCTGAAAACTTTTTGCCACAATTTGCCATTTCATTAATATCTCACAGGTTATATGAACAGCATAGCATTCTTGAGTGTGACTTCACTAATTATTTCTAAAGTATTACAGTAGCAATTACATAGGTATTGCACGTAATCGCCTCAAATATAGAGTTCAATTTGCTGTAGGTCTTTTTAAAAGCACAATAAAGTCTTAAAGCAGCTTGAAAAATTACAGGAGAGGAAAGAATCTGGATACAGAATGATGAAATTGCCAGGATGCTAGTATTTTTCTTTCCAGGGTATAGAAATGGTTTTAAGAATCACTTATTTTAACAAGAAATCCAAGTTTTGAGTAAGAACATGTAAGTACTGTCTGTTGGAGCGTCAGTGCAAAGACAATGCCTGTCTTTGTGTTATTATTTGTGTGCTCTGAATTGTGCAAAACGCAGAAAAAAACCTCAACAAATAAATTTCAACATCAGCTTCCTCTTGAACTCTCTGTTCTAGAGGAGAATATTGCTGGCTAAATACAGTCTGTGAAACATTTGTCCCTTAAAAGCTTTCCTCCAGAAAAAGTCAATTCTATGAAACACTGATTTTCTCTTTTAGGCATATTTCCCACACAAGCAAAGTTCTACTGAATTAAATGGAGGGTTTGACTAGCTGGAAAGTGAGGAGTATGGATCAGAGCCTAAAGCAACTGAAATAATCTCCACAGAGAAATGGTAAACTCATTAGTAGCTAATAATTCAGTAGCACTTAGCTGAGCAGTGGATTACAATGAAGGAAGAGACTTACTGGATATGGAGGTATAAAGGGCAAAAGACTTGAGGCTAGTCATTTCTTTTTGTCTGGTTTCCTCCACACTGCTGTGAAATATGTGCTCCCAAGCATAGAGCTTAAGGAGCTTAATGCCTCGAAGCATCTCATTTGTCTTCTTCAGCCTCTCGTTGGAGTACTCCTGCAACATTTACACACACATTTACCTGAAGAGTACAATAAAAACATCGGGTCCCTAAGCATAAGGATGACACAAAAATTATAAGCAGCCCCTCTGCACAGTGCAGACATTTCTACCACAAACAGCACTGCTCCCATCTGCAGGAATCTCTAGGTGACATTGACTGTATGATTGGATGCTGTGGGGATGAATGCCCTTCACATTTCCTGCTGATGGGAAGGAATTCCTTTTCACACGGGAAGATGCACAAATAACTCTCATTATGACCCATGATCTGTGATGGAAGAGATTTCAGCAAGCTCTGGGCTCCATTACAAGTTCCTGTGGCTTCCTTGGCAGTGCAACAGTTGCTGAAAGGGGGAATAAGGTTCAGAGCAGCTGGGCATGGAAATTCCAATGAAGCAAGGTAACGTTTTCAGCAGTGATGCAGGTGATTCAAATTATACACAAGCCAAGCTTGTGACTTAGCAGACTAGGCTCCCCAGTTGAGGCACACACTGTGGGAGTAAGAACTGCACAGAGTTTGTTTAAACAAATCAGTTTGATGGATTTCCACATCTGGGGTCTTGGATGCAGCATTCCTACTTCCTTTCCCCTTGGACAGCTTGCCCTGCACAACTCACATATTTGTGCACTGCTCAAAGCTACTTCAGTCAATGACTACTGACCATTTATATTTGTAAGTTAGAAGATTTTTAAAGTTATTTTTACTCTTAGGAAACTATACTTGTTGAAAAATATAAACCCCAAAAAATATTTATTTACTGCTTACACTTACAATCTCATGTTCTTGAATGTGGCATTCTTGAACATAATGAAATGTTTGAGAAGCAATTCTGGTTCAACATCCATGGTTAGCTTTGTAATTCCAAGCACAGACCAAGGCATAATTACAAGATACGATATTTATATCACGAATGAGTTTGAAGGCACTTACCAACGTGCTTCGCTGGGCCTGTGAGAGTTTTGTTGCTACAAAGTACTGAACAGGTGCAAGCACTATGATTACTGCTGCTCCAATTAAGGCACTGATTCCAAGAAGGTAGTAGAGCAGAAGAACTCCTACAATTATCTGTTGGGAAAGAAGAAGGTGAGGGAAAGATCTTGGCTTCACTGGGGGTATGCACCACAAAGACCAACTTCAGGGTAAGGGACAATGTTCAGCCAACAGCAGCTGCAGTTACAGCCACCCCAAATGTCACAAGTTCAGCATTGATGGCACAGCCAATGTGATCAGTCAGGGCTTCTCTCAGAGACCCAGACACCCCCCCAGTGCTCCTCCCCAGCCTGTCCATTCTCTGTAGTTCTGTTTCTGTACTTCTCTCCATTGTGCACAGTAAAAGAAGGTTGTACAAGTTTGTGTATCGTCTATAACTTAACTCTCAAAACTATTTAAAAGAACATTATTTAAAAATAAATAAATTTATAAAAATCATCTTTAAATAAAATTTACTTTAAAAATACTTCCAAGTAACACATTCTACCATTGAGAATATCCAGCTCAGATAATCTCTGACATAAACTGGCAAGGACCTGTTTTAAGGATCTACAGTGCCAGACTGACAATTATTTTTGAAAAAGGGTTAGAGAAATGGCTTAAAAAAATGATCCTTTGTCTTCGGATAAGTGAGAATCTAAAAAGAAAGCCACAGTCTGGACAGAGAGGGTTTACTGTAAGTAGCTCAATAAACACGAACAATATACACAAGCTACCAAAGTTAATTATCGCTATTCTAATGACTGACTCCTGAACAATATGCAACATTGACCATCTATGTATTTGAAAGCGTAAGCTGATAAATGAATCAGAAGACACAGGGCTAGAAAGTTAATTTCATACATCACTTTCCTTAATTAAAAAAACCCAACAACTGGAAATTTCCTTGAAGTGTTATCCACTACTCTTGGTATATTTGTACACTCTCATAACCTTCACAGAAACAGTCTTCCATCATTTCAAAGCTCAGTAGTCATATGCCTCCTTGCACACATTTATGGGAATTGGCTGTTTACATGAAGAAAAGGAGTCTGTAGTTTCCACATTTCCATCAAGTTAAAGCACAGAGAGAAAAAAGATTTATTTTTGCTTCTTAGGAACCCTCTGATGCCTCTCTACAGCTAAATCAAACTAAAACATGACTCTCAAAATGAGCCACAGTATTGACTTAGAAAATACGCAGTGACGTGAAAGTAAAATCCTATTGTACATGCACAACAACTCTAGTAAGAGACAAGGTTAAACTGCAAATTTAAAAAATCTTTCAGTGATGAGTAAATGAGCAATCTGCTAATCTGCTTCCACCTGAAGTCGGGAAATTAATGAGTGTCTGAAGCCAAACAAAACACACATGGCCTCTGACAAATACCCCTGCCAGAGCTCTCCTCCATAACACAAAATGGTCTTGGTCTTTACAGATCAAGATTTTTCATTCCCAACTGCTTTGTCATGGGGAGATGCTGCGGGCACTCAAAATACAGGAGAGCGTCGAACAGTGAGCAGCCACTGCAGAACACTGACTCCCTGTTTTCCTGCTTTCCCTCACTACTGGTTGATTGTCACGGACGTTATGGGACCACCTGGTTCTAAAAAGAGAGCATCAGCTTCTCCCATAGACAAGGAGAAAGTTATCCCAGCTGGATCCTGAGGGAGTTGCTAGCTCACAGCTGCTTTTCCACTGCTCATCCTAGCTATTGAAAGGGTAAGTCTTTGCAAAAAAAAAAAAAAACAAAAATTCCCATGTTTCCAATACGTTAAAAATGATCCCATTTTCATCTTCTTTACAATGTGATAATACAGGAAAACTTTTGAAATACAGTCAGCATGTATGGAAAAAAAAAAGTGATGAATTGTATCTGAAGAGCTGAAATCTTATTGAACATAATTCTATATAACATCACAAAGTACAGAGTCAGGAATATAGAGTACACAGATAACATCTGAGCTCCGGAGGACAGTATCTGGCAGATGGGAAGGCTCTCATTAATATTCCTGAGAAGGCAAAAATCATATTTAAAAAAAAGCCTGTGTAATGAAACACTGCTTCTCTTTCATCAAAATCCCAAAGCTCTTCTCTGCCAGAGATATATATCAGGAGCGAAAAGCTTACCAATAGCTCTGGTTATTTTGTCTTGATTATTTATTGAGGATGGCAAATACTTTCAGCCAGAAACTGCTTTGTGGGCAGTTTTGAAAGAGATAAATGTCCTTTCATTACCAGTGTAAGCTATCCCTACCAATGAGCCAGAGATATGAGAATACAGGATTTTTTAATAATCACAATGAAATCAAACAAGGGTGTTTATAAAATGGAGGCACAGGGGGAAGGCCTTTATAAGGCCTCGTTTTGCTCCCAGGGTTTGAGCCAAACCTGCTGAGGGCATCTTTCAACTCACTGGCATCCCTGGGCCTCTTCTCATGGATTTCAATAACATTCAAACAGTAACTTAAGGCAATGATAAAGCTCCCATTGACTCCAGTCAGTGCAAAGATGGGGCTCAAATTATCTGGACTGTATAGAAAACCTAACTTGTCATGAATGGCTATTACGAAATCCACAGCAGATGCTGAAATGTTGATTGCTAGATTAAGAGCTACAAAACGATTAAAAACCTGTTTTAAATAATAGTGGAGTTTGTGCAACTTAGCATTAGCCATCTTTCAGGCAGCCAGTAATTGTTTTCACTGCCTCATAAAACAAGGTACTGAATGAATGCTACGGAATTTTTTGAAGAAGCCTTTGTGACCAACACGACTCACTGATTTTGGCAAAGAGAGCACCATCCACAAAACAGGAGCACGCTCCAGCACTGATCGTCCTCATCTGGTAAGGAGCATCACGGGGGAATTTTAATGCAAATATAATTGTATTTTCTGCAGACTGGCAGGAAGTCTTTATGAGTCCGTGACTTCTGGCACATTAGAGCACAATGTTGTTACAGAATATGCAATGGAATTGGATTAATTCTCAGTTGCACTAAAGCACTCTCTACGCTGAGCTGCCAGAGAGGTCTAACAAAATAAGTGTACATTAAATTGGTGGCTTGTACATAGTTTGTCTATAATAATTGATACCCTAGACGTTATCATTAAGGGGGTGGACTCTTTTTAATGCTTCATAGCTTTTCAGCAATATAATTTTAGCATTCTACAATTACTGACTTCTTACTGTGCTTCCCATTAAAGGAATGAAAATACTCTGGTACCCAAATTATTACCAACAAACTGCCAATATGTAACCATATCTAATATGCTATTTCCTCTCAACTGATTTTCATTATAATTATCCTCTCTTTTCCAATTAGACATCAATATTATGACATATTCCTTGATAATTCCCCCCCCCACTCTAAAATAATCTGGTTCCCATTTTTCCTCCCCCACTCACAATTTCAGGGAAACCATGCCAAAAATAAGTCAAGTTGCTTTCAGAGAAATTCCAGATGAAAACTGCTATATCCATCACCCTCTCTTAATTCTAGAAAGCAACATGTTTTAAACTGCCATATAAGTTCCTCCAGAGTAGATCAGAAAAATTAGTCCACACCTCTTGTGCAAGAGTAACTGCATTGGAAGAGAAAAATGCAGTTATACCGTGTGAATGCAGCCACACTGTGACATAATATGGCTACAATCACCCTAAATCTTAATATTTTAACAGGCACAGCTTTATATATCTCACACATGTAGAAAGCACGATAAAAAGAAGCCATCAGTTAGTAAACTGTTGATTGTTTACATCTTAATATGCTCACTGTCCTGATTTGAGGCTTTACACAAGTCTCATAGAGATTTATTTACTCTCTAGCAAGAGTTTTATCAGAGATTCAGACAGACTATTTCTTCCTCCACATCCTAGCAATCTGCTCCCACTACCACAGAGAAACAGGAAAATCTATGGTAACACAGCAGGTTTCAAACACGTGGCAAAAGTGTGAAGACTCAGAGTATTGCAGGAGGACACTTACTAGTTTTTCAGAGAATGAACATTCCCCAAGACTGAGACTACACGAGAGGATACAAGATGAATTCAAAGACTTACTGTAACTGACAATACAAAAGGACCTGCATTTCCCCTCCCAAGTATTTTCCTCAGCAAGGGAAAAAAATTCAAGGCAAATAGCTAAACGAGACATTTTTTTCCCCCCAGGTTAGGAAGTTATTCTGGCTCATCACATGATCAGATGATTTGAAGACCTGATCTTAAGAGGAGTTGCTCATCTGATCTTTAGCAGCTTGACAAAAACCTCTTGTATTCAACAGGAACAATTACAAAATCCACTCAATTCTAGTAAATACCTTTATTGTCAGAAAAAATTCTGATGGCCAGCAGTCTAACACCTCAGTCTATGAAAGGCATTCATACAATTTACCTAATTGTCTGAATGGCTGGCTTTTCTTCCCCATCTCCAGCTTTTCAGTGTCATTTTCTTATATGCTTAAGATCTTATAGAAGAAAATCAGTATAAGTACTATAAGATGCTGATGGACATTAATTCCTAAAACATTATAAACTGCCTGGAAATACATTCTGCCAGTTGCAGTCTATATACAGTCTCATGAAAACCATTTAATTTTTGGGCAAGGGCAAGCAACCCAAAATGCAAAGCTGCTGGGTAGATTACTTGCAGGTTTTTGACTTACACACCAGACAAATCAGTCTCTGTGTGGTGCTGGAACCAGACTGCCTTTGTGACATGAACACAATGGAGTTTTCATCATGTTTCTGAAACTAAATTATATGTTCAGAAAATACCAAGTGAAATTCAACTTTACTGCCTCTTCTGTTTGTATTTACTGCTAGCACTGAAGCACACCCAACAAAAATGCACCCAGTAGCTGGAAGAAACCAGGAAGACTTGTAGAGTACTGAATATCAGATGAAACTTTGTGCTTTACTGTCAGCTTTTTCAGGAAATTCTTAAATGGAAGTATAGGATGATTCATGTGGAAAAGGAGACTGAAGGCATGAGACTGGTATTTAGAGACAGGAGAACAAAGACACCAGAGGATAAAGCAGCATAAGCCATTTTGCATAACAAATACGTTATAACAAAAAAAAACCCCAAAAACCAACCCAAACCAACAACAATCTGTTGAATTTGTCATCCAAGAAGCAGCAGTAGTTTCAAGGGATGTCCAAAAGATCATCTCTAAGTAATCATATTTATGCTACTTCTCTTGCTTCTGCTGGGATTCAGAAGACAAATGATTGCAATATCTTCCAGTTAACTTCCCTGATGTAATAAACGAATGCACTGCAATCTGCTGCACCCTATAAATTCTTGTTACAAATGCAAAGCATGTTTGGCAGCAGCCAAGATCTTAATAAAATCATAAATACCTGAAGTCCAGTCACAGATGTGGAATCTATTACAGGCAATGTTTCTAGATTTTAGTAGCTGGAAATTTTATTTCAAGTTATTCTTTAACCTCTTTAGTATCTCCACTTTCATAAAATTCATATGCAATGAAGCACTACAGACCGACGTGCATTAAGAACAAAAGCGCATTCAGTCACCTTACCTGTACTGGCATAGCCCAAAGGTTAGGGCAGAGGAAGAAGAACCACATCAGCTGATTTGTGTCTATGGCAACCAGGTTACAGATCTGGCCTGCTGTCATCTCCCCCATAGACATGTTAGAAGTTGAAAGCTGCATAATTTTATTGTATATTTTTGTCTGGAAGAGAGATCAAAAGAGCATACAGAAATAAAATGAGACTTCTAGCTCTATCTAAACCACAGGTCCAGGATGTTGAGGGAAATCAATATTTCCAGTAACTTGAGTGAAGAGAATAAACTTTGGCCTTTTATGTTATTTTGTAAAATTTAAAGTTACTCTTCACTGACACAAAGCACACTGCATTTACCTGCATCATGGTTGTTTAAGTACTCTCTTTTTTGCACCCCTATGCATCAGTAAGAGAATGAAACCTTTACTGCCCAAAAATGCTCAAGAACCACATCAGCAACTATGATTTATACCTCCAGCATCTCCACAGAGTGACCTTCCTCTAATCAAATCTAAGATATTATTAGATTCAATATATAATCCTCAATGTATTACAATCCCTGTTATTTTTCTCTGGCAATTGATGCAAGTCCCATCCAACTTCAGAACAATGTTCCTGGCTGAGAACGTTGCTACATTTTGCTTAGAGAACTCAGTTCCATTACAAAGTTTAATTCACAAACAGTGAATGTCACAGGTACAATTCTGTACTGAATTAAGTAGTTGCCTCAGTGCAGAATCAGGCACCATGTCTAAAAATAACAGTACAGAATTATGAAAGTGCACTTTTACCAGCTGGTTTGGTAAAAATCAAATAGGACACACTGAATAGGGGCAGATTTACACATACAGAAAGAGAGACACAAGATTTAAAGAAAAAATCATAGGAAAAAAAATGTATAAAAATACTGGCACAGAGACTGCCCTTAACACTGATCTGCTGCTTAGAGCGATGGCTAAAAATTTTCCAACCTGAAAAGTCCAATTGGCATTATCTAGACCTCTAATATCCAGTACAGAGAATACAAAGCTTTTCTTTAACAAAATTAATTTAGCACTATTTCCCAATAATTCCCCTTTTACACTTGCTTTGGTCCTTGTATTTTTCAGTCATTTGCAGCTCTTCTACTTGATACAAGTCATGACTTCCCCCCCCAATACTTTTGGGTCAAATTTTTATTCCTGTAGAATTTTTCTACTTCAGTCTAGTCATGCAAAACCAACGGATGGAATCCAGAAGTCTGGCAGCTGACAAGTGCTTCCAAGTGTAAGATCAAAAGAGAATTAAACAATTACGCTGCTATTGAAAGCATCCATCCATCAGGGAGACTCCCCACAGGGTAGCTCAGTGGATAAATAGCGTCACTTAGAAGGCTGGCTTTCAGGCTGTCACAGGGTAGGTTTCAGCCAGTGCCTTTGGCAATCCCACACTGTAATCTTACACCAAATCCTCTCATTTCCAGGCACAGAGCTTTGTATGCTACATCAAACTTTGATCTGCAGTTCTCAGTTATCCAACGATTACAGATCCCATTTTTGCAATCTTACTCATGTTCAGTGCTTACAGACTCCACTGTTCCTGGCAGATTTTGTGGCATGATGCATGGACTAAAACACTACCCTATGCATTGGAAATACAACCCAAAATATATTCTGTCCAAAATATATTTACAATATATTTAAATTTTAAAGCTGTATTATTTGCATGGGATGTGACGTTACAAAAAAATGCCATTGAGATGGGAGAGGTGCAGTTCACACCTAAACTATTTCAAAAGCTACATTCAGTCTTACTGTCAGCAAATTTTTGCTTGAAGGTAAGAAGAAATACAGCATTAGATATTAAAAATAAACATTTATATAAAATCATCAAAATAAGATGCAAAGCAAACAGAACTCAGGGCTAACAATTTCTAACAGCAATGGTACATTCAATACATTTCAGGAGAGAAGTGTTTCAGAATTTAACAACTATGTAATTTATATTTTCAACTACATGCTTATGAGGGTGTGAAAAGGTTAATTGGTAATATATTGGGTACCTGTATTGCGCCTCTCAAGTTGATTCCTGTTTCAATAGCAACATAGTACGATGCTTGGAGAAACGTCCTTTGCAACAGAAGGGCAAAAAATAAGAGTACAGCCAAAACATAAGCATTGGACAGGAACTCTTGCGACGAAATAAAGAAAACACCAAGAATTTTAGTCTATAAAAGAAAGAAAGTTAGAAATCAGGTGCAATGGTAATTTAATTATCAGCTTTGCATAATTAATAAGCAGACATAAGTACATTTTATTACTTTGAAAGTGCTCCCAACCTTGTCTGAAACCTCACAGTTTATCACTTCAAAGAAACAGTCTCATAACATGCCAACTCAGTAAGTTTCACTTAAATGCAAAATGACGTTTATGGGATTTCTGATATCCTTCCAGAACTCTAGGACACTGAGTAACTCCATATGGTCATTTATTAAAAAATGTGCACTGCCCATCATCAGCAAGGAAGAGTTGACATCTTTTGGGAAAAATTCCTCTCATTATTTTAACACCTCAGGTTTCTGAACACTAAAAAGGACCTTCAGAACTTGTAAAAAAACCCAAAACAATTCCTGGCCTGCAGCATCTTGTTCACTTTTATTTATGGTCATTACTGTCTAGTAAGTTCACAAAATCACCAAAGTGCATTCTGAAGCATGTCTACAGCTTAACAGGAAAACAGGGCATTTATTTCAGATTACATTTAACAAACTGACACCTTTGGTGCCACAAGTTGAGAGGCTGGCTCACCCTGGGAAGCCTTCTGTAACTAAAATGTCTCCATCTTCCTCTTTCTCCTCTTGGCTCCTGCAAAACTGTAATTGCTGGATTGTGCTTTCATTAAAGGCAAAATTAGGAAGAGGACTCTTTCTATTCCCTTTCAGAGGGCTTCTTGCCATTTACACTCCTGCTGTATTCCTTGCTCAGCACATTTTTTCTTGCCTACATAGTTTCTTTGCTGTTGAAGTTTTCACAACTGCTGTAACACTTAATCAGCTATATTTCACAAACTCTCAGTGTCTGTACATTTTATTAGATCTGATCTGCACCTTGCAGTTAGCTTCATAAAAAGCCCATATGGAAAGTTCATACAGAGGCAACATTTAGTTTTTAAAGCTATTCTTTTGGCTGAGCCAGCTGGAAAAGGAACAAACTTCTCCCTACTCTTATTTATACCTGGGTTGCTCCAACCTGCACGCTCCTGTTGCTAACTGTGCACTAGCTGGGGAGCTAACTGGATTTCTTCCTGAGCCAATTCAAATCACTGAGATAAGAAAATCAGCCCAGGAAAAAAATAATAGGCCAAATGAACCAACAAAGTGCCCAGTCAGTGCCAGAGATATAAAGCAAAGGAGAAAATAGGAGCAGAGGTGACAAGGAACGTGAAAGGAGGAAGAGCAAGCCCGTTCAGCAGTGGTGACTCACTAGGGGTCTTGATCTCCCTGAGAAAATGAAGTCTTAGAGAATTTTTTCCATCTCTTTTTACTCAATCTTTTGGCATTCATGATTTCTCCTGCCACTGCTTCTGGTAGGCACACTATCTATCCCCTTGACATCGGTAGGGTGGATTTTAGGTTTAAAAGCAGAGAAATCTACGCTCACCTTTGCAAACAAGTAAACAAAATTATGAGCAAAACAAGTTTTGAAAGGATCCTTTGTTTCACTCCATGAGGAGAGTGAACGCATACAATAACACATTCAGGACAAGCTTCCTGAGACAGTGACTCCCACCTCACATAGCAATATTCCCTCTTATGAGAAGAAAGTAGTTTGATCTGCCCACACAATGGTCTAACCATCTCTTGAGGTGCCTGGGAGCACATTCCTGAATGCCAAACCGTCACTGTCTGGAAGTATCTGATCACTTCCAAGTCTGGTTAACGCTCCTTACGTTGGCCACACTAAGCAGCTGTCAAGGGACTTGTGTCTACTATAAAGCACAGATGGATTTCTGTGAATTTCTTAGGTTTACTCCCGTTTCTCACTCATGTAGTATTTGTTACAAGCACTGAGGTTCGGACTGAGGCTGGACATAAAGAAAAGCACATTCCTGTAAAGCTTTGTGCAGGCAAATGCTCCTTTTTTCCATAAGGAAGCATCTTGAAAGTCATATACTACTTTTATGTAAATATGTGCAACAACTCAAAAGAACCTGGAAAACTTCCATCAAAGACACTCAATGGGGCTGAGTTTCTTGCTTTGAAAACGGAGAATAAAAACTTATTTCAATAACTTATTTCTTGCTCTCAAAGGTAAATTTTCAGATGATAATATTTCCAATTCAGCTAGGTGCTTTGACTCAACGTACATAAACATTTCAGGAGCGTGTAGCACCACTAAAAAAGGAATTAGCCCTCAGAGAAAGTATTTAAGCATACAGAGTCTCCAAAGACAACTCAATAGAATGCAAGAAATCATTGGGCATATCTGTTTTTTAAAATCTGTATCAAGTGCAAAACTCTGAACAATCACGATACATGTCAGCAATTATATTCAGAGAAAGAGACATTTAACTGCTATTTTACCTATTTGCACCCTAAAGCAATTTTAGAGCCCTAATTTATTACTTATCTCATAGCAATTCAAATAGGCTACAGCAGCATTTTATACTACAAATAGTCTACATTACACTAAAAATGAGTTTCTCTTTCAGATTATTTACAGTCTTACAAGTTAAGATTTTCAGTGCTGTCCTACATATACATCTGGCCAGTACTGCTATTTTCTGCAGCTAATACCACTTGTTGCTGTATATATCAGCAACATGTAAAAGAATACATTTTCTTTTCCACAACCACGTTTGACAAATTATGCTTGTCTAGCAATAAGATTTTGGTGCAGCACTGACTCCCATAAAAACATTATATAATAGACAAGAAGGGTGAGATGAATAGTCTCATTCTTTCTTCTAATACTCCCTTGACAGAAAAAGAGGACAAACATATATACGTAAAGATCACACACTTGCCGATAGCACCGAGGTGTTTGCCAAGTCCCAGATGTATTATCAGGCCATTATGGCTTATGAAGTCGCTGATCATGCCCATGTTTAAGCTACAGTAGGTGTCTACATACCCTTGTCAGCCCGCAGGAAACACAGAAATACCTCAACACTGACTGAACCTTTCACATATAAGGTAAATAACCTTGTTTGAGAAGTTGATGGAAATAATTAGATGTTTTATTTTCAGAAATGGCTTTGGAAATATTCTGTGTCCCACCTTCCTGACAATTTCAGGGTAACACGAATTCCTAAAAGTGGCTCTAACCAGTAAAAGGCTGAGCAAAAAGCCACTATGTAAATGCCTAAAGACTCTAGACTCACACAATCTTAACGTCAATCAATACTGGGCTTTTTGCTACACTGGGCCCTATGACTTCTAGAGCTTTTTAAATAATGAGTTTGCTGCATCCCTGAATGTGCTATGTCAGCAGCTACTCCTAATACTGGAACTGCTAATCCTAATGTTGCAACGTGGAAGATGCTACCAGCAAATTATAAAGGTTATCATTCTGTCAGTCTCTTCTCCAGTGTGAAATGATTAACGCTCAGAGAAATCTGTGTCATAGGAACGTTCTGGGGCGGCCATAAATATTGATACTGGAGTTATAAATAAACATAAAGAGCATGACAGAATTTAAGACGCTGTCATGCTCTGACTAACTACAGCACTAACTAGAGCAGTTAATACTGCCTGTGACACCCATGTGATCTGAGTTACAGCTCCATGGTGGGTTATATCTGTCACAAAGGGCCTGAGGAACAGAACAGTTATTATACCTCTTCGTCTTCAGTTTCACAAAGAGAATTTCTGTTTGAAGGATACAGTTGACTCATTACATCTCCTCAGTCGAAACTATTTAAGATGCAGCTGGGTAAGAGATGGGTAAAAGACACCCTCCATTGTAGTCACACCTGATATTGCTTGTTTGATTCTGTCCCACTGTGTGGCAACTCTTTCCAGTGCCCTCAAACTCAGCAGCACAGCAAGCACCAACACTGGTTCCCCAACTTATCTTTACATTCATAAGATAGCATTTTAGAAAGCTTATTTCTCGCACCTAGGAGGCTCACAGGGGCAAGCAATAAGGCAAGGTTTTCTTCTTTAGACTCATTACAAGCAGGGATATAACATTCCTAGCAGTAAAGCTGTGTATTTCTTTCCAGAATAGACCAAGTTGGCTAGGTATGTGCACACACATGGGAGCCTTCCTGAACATCCCAGTCTGCTTACAGTTTGAAGAGAAACACTTCATTAGAAAGATATTTCATCTCACCCAGCAAAAGCAATTTTCAAACACAAATATAGTTAGACCCTTACCAGAAAAACACAATGTGTATAAATCAGGTCAAAACATAAGGAAAAGCCTCTTGGAGACATTTTAGGAAAACTAAAATAACATCCTTTAAAGTGTCACTCGTGGACTACCACCATAAGTGAATATTGCTGTTAGGTGATCCCAAATTGGTGTAAATGACAACAGTGAGATTACTGCTTAGCTACTGAATGAGGATACCAGGCTGGATGAAGCTCTGCTTAGGGCCTATCAGGAACAGACCTGAACTTTTTTTTTTTTTTCCACAGAGAAGCACTAGCTGACACTTTTACAGGAAAATTAAATAGGACAATCTGTAAATTATATCAAATCACAATTTCAGTTGAAACAGTGTCCCAAACAGATTATTGAAAAGCAGAGCTCAAGATCTTCCACAGTACTTTGCAACATAGTCCTATAGTCTTAATTTTCTCATTTCCTGCTTTAACTGGTTTCCATCGAACCTACTTGCTATAATAAAGTTTCCAAATATTAGGATAAGGATTGCAAAATGGACAAACAGTTGATTTTAGCCTGAGGCCTTTGTTAAATTTTCTGCACTGCAGCTGATGGACTTCAATATTTACAGTGGACCTAATCCAAAGTGTACTTGAATGAATGGGTATATTTCCATTAGTGTCAACAGACTTTAGAAATAATGTCTGATATCAGACATTAAGTGAGCTGCAGAAATAAACTGAGCTATGTCATACAAATCCAGCCTGACTGCCTCACCTTATAATGAAAAGATGCTTCCTGAGTTACACTTTTATTTTTAGTTAATCAAGAAATATGTCTGCTTCTTCTTGGAGAGCATTCGTTTAAATAGCATCCTTTAAAAATATGTTTCAGTTGATCTTTCAAAACTAACCTCCCCAAAGGCACTAGTGGGAATTCTTGGTCACTGTTAAATTACTTGTCATTTTATGATGACGACAAAACTCTGCTTTAATCCTCTTAGACATGCCTAATTTTTGGAAATGAAAAGCCAAGCCTATTAAAAACACACTGTTCCTTTCTGGAAAGCACTCAGTCACATACTTGATTCAATCTCTACTCGAGACTGCACCTAAATTCCTTATGATATTAATGGGATTCTGGATATGCTTCAGTGTTATCTTGAATGAGGTTATTTTTCAGAAGGCAAGGCTGACTAGATGCATGGGTCACATATTTTGCCCACCATGGAATCACAGAATGGGTCAGGTTGGAAGGGACCACTGGAGGTCATCTGGTCCAACCTCCCGCCTCAAGCAGGACAATCCCAGAGCACATTGCACAGGATGACATCCCAACTGGTCTTGAGTATCTCCAGCAAGGGAGACTCCCAACCTCTCTGGGCAATCTGTTCCAGTGCTCAGTCACCTGCACAGTGAAGTTCTTCCTCATGTTCAGGTGGAACTTCCTGTGCATCAGTCTCTGCACATTGCCTCTTGTCCTACTGCTTGGCACCACCAAGCAGAGCCTGTCTCCGTCCTCTTGACACCCTCCCTTTGGATATCTGTGTACATGAACGAAGTCCCCTCTCAGTCACTTCTCCAGGCTGAACAAGCCCAGCTCCCTCAGCCTGTGCTCGCAAGAGACGCTCCAGTCCCTTAACCACCCTTGCTGCCCTGCACTGGACACACTCCATGACAGTACAGGAGCGGGTATCAGGCAGTACGTTCACACCGCCACTTCCAGCACTCACAAATACAGCGCAGAGCCGCTTTCCTTACCGAGGACAAACAACACAGAGTCACAGCATTACATCTCCGACTCCTCTCTTTTGATGACACTTTGACAGTACCTGTGGGCGGATGGTGTTATTTCCTTTTCCAACATTGTGAACAATCCCAGAGATGCAGAGCGGCCCGGCGAATCCCAGCAAGTCAGCCAGAATACGGAACGTGCTGCTGAGAAGTAAGGGTCTTCCAAAAGCACAGCAGAGAGCACGCCAAATGGATCTGGATCCTTGGGGAGATGATGATCTTTTGTTCTGGTCAGAATAAAAGAAAAATTAGTAAGAATTATGTTATACATTAACCTCAGGTCTGATAAATCATTGGTATTTTTACCACTGCTTTAATTCATTGACAATAATTTTTAATCTCTCAGCCAGAAAAGCAGAGGAACTACAACTATTGTTTCAATTCTTTTTATAGTGTCAGAACAAAGCATTGATTTGCACATCCCTCCAACCATGATTTCTTTCCTACCCTTAATAGGGATCAAATAAGCATGTTGTTTGTGGCCTGCTGAGGGAAGAAAAATAAAAGAAGGAGGGAAGTGACAGTTTTTTGTTCTCTTGTGAACACAGACTGGAAACCTACACTTTTTAGGCAGGATGCAAACAAGTTCTCTTAAAATCCTGTATACACTCAGCTCCCACTGAGGACTGAAAATTAATTTGAGCTGAGGTAGTTTCAGCCCTGAACTCTCCTATGGACAAACTGTAACTGAAATAATATGGGAAAAAACCAGCCCTGCAAGGCCTCATTAATATTGACTATGTAATTGAATGTTTCCAGGGTCTTACTAGGAAGAATAATGGTGTTCAGTGAACACAGCCCATGATTACTTTCCACCTCAAAATAGAGGCCGTATGCATTTTACACATATTTAATTAACCAGTAATGTGTTTGACATGCACGTTTGGTTAGAGGAACTTCATTATTTGTACAAGGTACAACTGAGAATGTGGTCTCTTGGTATATGGGCAGCTCTGCTAATGCATATTTCATTTGCATCATATCTGTTTATATCACTTCGTATCATGCTTATATGAGAAAAAGTAATGAAAAACACAAGCCCTGAGTAAGCAGACAGACATAATTCCATGCTTTGCATACCTTCTGTGCTTCAAAGGCCTCATTAAGGCGAATGTAATTGGTCAGAGCTCTCATAGCAATGGGAAGCTTGCCTATGGTTTTCAAGTCTATTGGTTTTTTATGGGCAGTCTTGATGAACGTGTTCATCCACCAGTATGTTCCTTTGGATAACAGATTCACAAAGGGCTGCAAGAATCGGACACCGAGATCCTGGAGATCCTCAGGAGGTTTAACTTCTTTAGGAGTTTTGAAGAAAACATACCTCTGAAATCCAGAAAAATGCCAGCAGAATCACAGTAAATGCATAGAAGATACAAGTGCACAAAGAACAGATAAGGACATTGCAGATAATCAATGAATCAGTCTTGGTTTCTTAAAAGATGTTCAAATACAACCAATACAGTAATCCAGTATTGCATACTTGTAGGAAAAAAAAACCACCTTACAGAATCAGAATCATCACAATTGGAAGAGACCTTCAAGATCATCCAGTTCAACCACCAAACCAGAACCACCGTAATCACCTCAACACCATATCCACAAGTATCCCATCCAGACACCTCTGGAACACTTCCAGAGGTGGTGACTCTACCACCTCCCTGGGCAACTTATTCCAGTGCCTAACCACTGTTTCAGTGAAAAAGTTTTCCTAAAAACTAATCTGAACCTCCACGGTACAGCTTAATGCCACTTCCTCTTGTCCTTTCACTTGAGACATGTCAGAAGAGACTGACTCCCTCATATATTTTAACAGTACAGCCCCAGCATTGCTTTGAGTTCCAGGCAGCACAACGTGGGACACAGGAGCTTAGGCACAGCCCCGAGGTTACCACTGGGATTCATCTCCCACACCACACTGCCTCACATTTGTTAGCTCAGAACATGAAGCTACTGGTGCTGCAGCAAGAAAATTTACATGGGAATATTTCTTTCCCTCCTGAAGTTAATTTGTGCACACAGTTGGTGAGTGCCAGATGAAGGGAACTTTGGCCTTTATGTATCCAGCAGTCTCCAAAGTCCCAGTGTAGATTATGACAGCAGATACTGCAGAGGAAAAAAAAAACTAGCTGGGAGGAACCCCAGTAGTCCAAATAAATCACTTATTGTGATTGTCTCCTGGAAAATGAGAGATGTTATTTGTGTGTCTAAGATATTCTCTGATAGAGCAGATAATTCCTTTCTACCAGTCTTCCCTTGCATCAGAAATACTTGGCTGTCATGACTGAAACAGAATAATTAAAAAATTTATAACAAACTCGAACAGATGAAATTGATCTTAAATTAACATCAACAGAGTCTGGCATTGTTTGAAATTATGGATTCATGTGGCCTAGTAAAATAGTATTAACCTTTGACTGTCAAACAGATTTGTATTTCTAAGTGGATTTTCCTTTCTCCTTTAGTAATGCGTTTTACACCAAGGACCCAGAAAAGGGAATAAAAAACCTCAAATCAATAACCAAAAAAAACCAACCAATAAAAACCACAGAAGGAGACTTTCACAATAGTTACTTACCCTCACCCTGATGACATTGATTTCTACAGCTAGTAGCATTCCATAAAGAACAACCAAGAGTCCTGTGAGGCAAAATCGAAGCTGAGAAAATCCAACCCCATTATCACAGAACTTTACAAATTTGATGGTTTTAGTTATGAAAGCTAAAGTCCAGTAGAACAGCAATGCTGCAGAGAAAAAAAAAAGAAAACAAATTAATCAGCTCCATAGTTGCAAAAGCATAAAATGGCATTATAAAATATAATTAAGGAAGAATGCAACAAAATATATAAAACCAGAGTGGCCTTTCTCAGGTCAAGCAGAAGCCTAAGTGAATTTCACAAACATTAAAATATTAAGATAATGTTAGTTCTAAATGCCTTTTCTATTAGATTTAGTGATATTTGTAAAGTTTCACAAAGTCAAGTCTGCTGAAGGAAATTTCCATCTGCTGTAAACATGTGTCCACATAGTAAGCTCAAGGGAGGGTGTTGCTCCAAAAGGGAAGGTGCCTGTGAATGATGTTCTTCAGATTTGGTTAATGCTACAAGACTGCTATGAATGCGTCTTGAAGGAAAATCCCCTGCAAATCTCTGGGATGTGTCAGGAACAGATATTAAAATACTTTGTCCAAACTGCTGCTGCACTATTCTTCAACACAAATTTCATATATGTAATTCCCAATGAAGATAAAACAGTCACATCAGGGAAGGATATTCTGGCATTCATGGAATACAATTTTTACTTTTTAGTGTTCTACCAAACCTCTTGTCTAAATGTGCTTATGCTACTATTGGCTACAGATAAATTATCCCTGGAATAAGCACTGGTGATTTGGAAGCACTCTCCATAACATTTATCACACCATAAGCCAGCTCCTGTTCCCTCTTCTTAAGGAAATGCCTCCCAGGGTTATATTCTTTTAAATGAATCTTTCATTGCTGCTGTATCTGCCATGGTGCAACAGATGGAATGAGCTCTAACTGCCAAGAAAAGCTTGGATGTGCTTTCCAAGCGTCTTGCCAGAACACCAGAGAAAAACTTCAACCAAGGCATTAGCAACTGTAAGTTTAGCTTAAATATGGATAATCATCAGGAAGTTGCATAAATTTCAAAGACTTGGTGGCGTTCCAGCTACGCTGAGGCACCAGAAAGCTCTCTGGAGAGGTACTCTGGGGCTACCCTTTCCAAGCAAGGCGGAGAATCCATGTGAGATCTGGGACTGCCAGTCCTGCTTCCACAGACACCAAGTTAAAATCTCTCCTTTAAATGAGGACAGCCAATGGAACAGTACAGGAACACTCTGCATTAAGACATTTGCCAACGGACCCTCTCTTCCTCTAAAATTAACAGGCCAGGTCATAAGAGGAAAGCACTGAGTGGTCAGGTATTTGTGCACTGTACTTTAGTGGCTGATGCAGTTGCAAAGAGGGTTTAAAAGACACACTTTTTACCAATTTTAACAAATTTCTCTTATAAAACTTTAGCTTTTTTATGTGAGGCTGCCTACCATCTTCCCAACTTAGATTGCTTCTCATTCTGTTTCAGACTGCTTCCTTCCTTTGAGGCACTATTCCTCCCTATTCACAATGCTTCTGACTATAAAGTCTCACTTCATCCAAGAATTACATTCCATGCTGTTTTACTCTTAACCACCTTCATCTGCTAATCCCTGTTTTGTCTAATTTTTCTAACAACAGGCTGAAAACATAGCCCTCTTGGAATAAAAGGGACATAAGCACTGCACACTGAAAATATCCACCAGTAGAGGACTTCCAAAAAGATAACCAAGCCAACAGGCATTTATGTAGGTCTTGGAATTATAAATGAGAACTAGCAGAGCCATTCTCCTATTTAGAGTTTAAATAAGGGTCTATATGACCTTTTATTATTATTGTTTTAACATAAATTTATCTTTTAATCTAAGAACTATTAAAAAGTGCCAAACACAACATTCTCAGGTGATGTGGCCACTTGCTGTCACACTTCCTTAGAAGCATTTGAATTCACTTAGCCTGTCATTTTTGAATACAAGTGTATCTAATCTGATCTGGAGAATGCTCACAGGCTACTCAAGATAAGGCTCCTTGGAAAATACGGTTATGGCTCTATTCTTTATAAATGATGTTTTTATCATCTGGCTGGTGAGCACATCTTGGCTGAGAGTTTTCAGAAATGATCTCTGAGAACTTCCATTGGTCTGACGTGCGAAGTGATCAGACCACAGAGGTATGCCTGCATTTACTGGATTGCTTTAGACCTATTCTAGATGCCTAAATGACCTTGCCTTTTCTTGGGCCATTTAAGGCACCTCAACTCACAACACCAGGGTGAAGATTCTCACCTGGGCCACACCTCTGAAAATAAGGCAACATGCAACTAAAACTCTTCTACGCCTTTATTGAGTTAAGCCCAATCTAAAAAGCCACACACTTAACTGGATGGGATTCATTAATTAACCTGTGCCTGTTTAGAGAGAAATTTTGCGTGCTAAGCAATAAGCATTATTTTTATGCAGGAAGTCCCATTTTAGAGAATAAACTAATTCCAAGGGAAACAACTACAATGTAAAGGGAGAAGAATTTTAAATTAGAAAAATAGATCCTTGTCTAGTAGTAGTAAGGCAGTCATATAATTAAGATTGGTTCAAAAAAAAAGGACAGTTTTCTTAAGTAAAAAAATTCATGTGTTCCCACACTACCATCCACTTCAGATTAAAAATCCAAGGTCCTGTTGTTATTTCAAAATTTTCTCCTACTATTAATTTTTGAGGATTTTTATCTATAAAACAAAGAAACTGACTTAAAAAATAGTGGAATCAGATGCTACCATTCAATTGCATATTTTGAACATTGAGAAAGCAAGCAGATTTTCCAATTCAATAAGAAAACTATTCTAAAATGAGTCCTGCTAAACTGTACAAACGTTATTCATCCATGTGCTGCAAAGAGCATTAAAACTGGCATTATTATGAGAGTTCCCTGGTAAACAACACAACATGTGAACAGTTACTTTTGTTGAAATATAATTACAGGTCAAAATCATACAGAGAAAAACACATTCAGACCAGAACAAGGTGTTCCAATAGTTGGGACGCTCAACTGCATTCATGAACTCAATCATTAGCTTCAGTGAATAAATATTACAAAACTTGTCAACTTTTTTTGATAAGAAATACTAAGAATGACTACTTCAAAATAGCCAAGTGCCTGGACTAAAGCTGAAAGGCAGGATCAGGATCAGGAGAGGAACTCTGAGTCCTCCTTTTGCATACCCAAGGAAACACGATAATCCCCAGGTCTGTCGTGGTATCTGCCTCTTACTTGTTTATGAAGAGCTACCAATGGGCTTGGTTTCTTTAAGGCATGGAGTGAAAAGGATCTTTTTAAAAGAACACATCTCAAAATTTCATGGGATTGGAAAATTTCACCCTGTCCAGAATTATTGAACAGACCTTTGAAGGTCCACTGCACTGCATCAGTGAGAGTTCCCCTGCTGGGTTTAACAGATTTTGGATAAGGCTCTGTTAGCTCTGCTTTAAACAGCTACCAACTCTTGACAACTGTGAGCATTCATCCTGCAGCTGAGGCAGATGATGCCCTGCAGTTTGCTGGAAATTCACTGATGCTCAGAAGCAGCAAGGTGTCACATCAGCTCTTCCACTTTGCTCTGTGTGTGTGCAATGTTAGATCTCTTCTACACGAGCCCCGTTTCCCATACGCCCAGCAAAAAGTTTATCACCAACTTCACTTTGCCTCCTGGTTCTCATTTACCTCATAAAATGAGGCTCTAAAGCAAAGCTGCTTCATGGCCACACTGCACTCTAGTGGGTTGATAGCTGAGTAAAGGTATAATTTAACTATCCAGTACTGGGCTTATTTGCATAAAGTACTCATTGCCTCGTCCCAGATGTCAATACAGAGTAGTTGCAATTAAGATTGAAAGATGACAATCCTCACAGTTTGTGCAGTTAAGAACAAAGGATAGAGACTTGCAGAAACATCTGTTGTAGGACAAATAAAAGAAAAACAAATGAAAAAAGAAAATAAAAATCAAAGACCATCAGCTTGTGAAGATTTTGGATTAAAATTCAAATCAGACAAACTAAGTGGGAAAGACTGTGATGATCTAATTTTCTTATTTGCCTAAGAGCTATTAAGATGAGATTTTCTGAGGGAGTCTATTCCTTGGAAATTCTTGCAAAATTAAAATTCATCTATAATACTTAAGTAGGTGTTGGTATTCATTTGTGTAACTGTTTAGTATTCCAGTATAGTCCAGAGCCTATCCAGCATTAGCACTTTAAACACTAAAAACATTATCATAAAAAAGAAATCTCTTCTGAGCAGGAATTACGCAAAAATGGGTAATCAACAATCAGCTGTAACTTTGTGCTACCCTTCTCAAAGACTTAACAGCAGGAATGTGGTAGTGACACTAAATTATTTAACACTGCATTATACATCTGAAATAACAACAAAAAGCCCAAACAACAAAACAACTAAAAAAACAAAACCACAAAAATCACTGCTTGCTTTACAGGCAACTGTAAGAGCCTAGCAATGCCTCCTGAGGCATAATGCCTTCCTGTGAGAAGGCATTTAAAAGACTGTGTTAACTTACTTAAAAAGCAACTAAATGACCTCATCTGTTCATAAAGGATAAAAAAGATCCTACTTAAAAGAAGGATACAAGAAGAAAAGCAGTCCCAAATGAGAAGACATAAAGGTTGCTAAGCCTGGATAGAAATGTAAGCCTTTGAAGACGAATTTTCTTTATAAGAGTTACAGCCTCCTTCTGCAGAACAGGATTCTCACTTACCACAACATGCAGGTCAAAATAATCTTTGATATTTAAAAGCTGTCTCAAATCTACTTATTACTGACTTCTCCTCACCTGACAAAAACTAGAACAAAACTTTGATATACAGTACTACATTGGCACAGGACAAAATTTAGCAGGATCCATTGATACAGAAGTCCAGCTCAAACAAAATTTGATGAGCCAGGACCATCAAAGAAGTAACAGGTAACAGGATGTGACTAAGCATGTAGACATCCCTAGTCTACTTAAACAGATGAGAACACATCACCAACTGCATGACTGTCAGCAGCAATGGATTTTCTGTAGCTACAGTTTATTCATGATCTTGCAAAAAATATAGAGTAGACTAGGTAATTCTCATACATAGCATTTCCCATTCAAAAGGCTTTAGAGCATTTTTCAAAGAGAGTTTTAGGAACATGAAGCAAGAGCAAGCAGGCATGACTGAAAGTCAGGGATGCCATTCCTTAACTCCTTGCATATTTCAACAGACCACGCACACACACACACAGATTTCTTCAGTCTTACATCACGCTTCCACACAGCAGCCTGACAAGCAGGGGGTTTGGATTTAGAGTTAACAATTTCCCATGCTACTTTTCCCACAAAAGCAATTTTTCCTAGAGAAGCCTTTGGCTCATTGGATCCCTGAGAGCACTACACAGAATATTATTAGAAGTTCAAAGCATTAAAGATAATGACCTGTTTGAGCATACACAGAGGAGTAGCTTTGGTCATACAAGACTGCAGTGACCTGTCACCGAGGAAGCAGACACAGAGCACCACAGTCACACTCTCAGGTCCACAGGTTTTGAGACATACCTATTAACAGCTTGGGGAAATTGGATGTTTCAATATTGTGGTAATAGACAACTGATGTGATGGCTGCCAGGAACGCCATTCCAGCTGGCATGTACAGGTGTAAGTGGCGGGATTCGGAAACCCTTCAAAACAAACAAAAAAATCTGTTAAAGTCAAACCTCTCAGCTATTTAAATCTTTCCCTTTTAATTCATGAACTATACTCTGTACCCAGCTCTGATGGAAGATTTTCTAGAATGAGTTATGGATGCAAACTCCTCCAAGTTTTAATTGTATTTTTGCTCCTAAATCACACAGTTGGGTTTCAAATTCCTCCCCTGTGCTGAAAATGAAAGGTGTATACTCCTATTTCCTCCTGAAATCAACTGGAACACTGTTTAAATTAGGACAAGCAGATCATCTCCAAAACGAGAAAAGTTAATTTAAGCTAAACTAGTTTGGGAGCTGTCCATCAAAATATGCAGATAAGACCAACTGACAGCACAGTTCAAGATTTTCTGAAGAAGCATTTTGTGGAAGTGTTTCCTTTTTTTCAGTTTAAAAGAAGGAACAGCACCACAGCACAGGAATTACTTACAGTGAGGTCTGTCTTCAGTGACTGCAAGTCAACAAAACCCCCCTATAACAGAATCATACACCCTGATGTTTTGTCCTATAAAGCAAGACTGTGCTGATGCTTTGCTTCAGGTAGCAGCAGCAGGAGTCCTGCCAAATACAGCCCTTTGGGAATATTGGAATTGTTGGGCAATGTTGTTGGTTTGTGCAGCATTCAATAGTAATGTTTTCCCCTCTCTTTCCTCCTATTTATTCTCTCTTCCTCCCCTTTTCTTTCCATCCCCAAAAGAATTGAGTGCCCTGTGCTATTAAGGGCTACAATTTCCTCTGTCTCCCAGCCAGCTTCACCAGAAGAGGCACCAAGATGACTTCAGGACACAAACACTTAGGGAAATTCAGACCTTGTCCTCTGAATGGATTTCTTCTTGCTGCATCAAACACTACTTTTGAGTTTGGAGAGACAAGAAGAGCTGTGCTGGGAGGGAGATGGGAGATCATCACAGGACATCACATTTCTGAGAGCAGAACATCCCAAATAGCTAGCAGAACCATAGGAGCTCAGGGCAACCATTTCCTGCACCTCTGCTCCAGAAAGGAGAGATCTTCACCTCAACGAAGATTGTGGCAAACTCTGTAGAGCTGGCTGGGGCCCTGCAGACAGCCTGTGTGGTGAACACTGAATTCCTCTTGCTGACAATAGCTGAATGTCAGTACAGCAAAATGAGAATGGATTCTCTGAGATTCCTAGTAAGGCCTGGAGGTTTTGTACATCAGGGCTGAATTCTCAGCAAAGACAAAAAAAAAAGCAACAGGAACAGATTTCTTCAGACAGCCTAAGCTTCAGTAGGTAACACTGCAGCAGTGGGAGGCTTTTTAAAATCTATTTATTCACAGTTGCTGGAATTCCCCTATATAACTGTACCTCCAATAGGCTGCTTCTATTGCTGAGATGCCAAAGCCTTTAGCACCTAGTTGCTGTCAAAAGGACTCACCAGCATGATCCATTTTGGTTCTTAGAAAGCTGATGAGTCTCAAAACTCTCTTTTATTCACTGGAGCCCTCGCCAGCCTGCTGAGTGCTTGGGAAGCACGACTGTGGGTTGGCACTCCCCCAGTAGAGCTCCGAGCTTTGATTCTCATCAGGTGACACCTATTACTTAACAGCAGTGTTCTGAGTCAAGTTAAATAGCAAATAAACATAATGAGAGGCATTGCTAAAGAGCAAAATAAAGGAGAAAACTCAAAGCAGGAGGTTTTGCTCTGAGCATCCCACACCCTGATAATTCTGAATAAGCAAGAGAAAAATTCCTTTTAAAAAACACTGGCACAGAGAAACATCCTATTTATATACATTTAAGGGAAGTTAAAATAATGATGATATCATTTTCTACACCAGAAGACTGCAGTGCATTTCACACTGGTTGGTGGATACTTGTTATATAGAAGGCTAATCAGGGAAGTTTTGTTCTATTTAATAAGGAGCTTCCATTTCATAATCCTTGGGTTCAAATTCATAATTGTTACAAAAAATCATGCTTCTCTTCAGAGGAAGAGATCATATCCATTGCTACACATAATTAGCTTTTTTCATAATAAATCACTCTCCTGTATCACTTGTTTCACTTGGAATAATTTTTTTCCACAGATTTCTGTTTAGTGACATCCTAAACTGAATAACAGATGATGGATCATGCTCACATAATATGACCTGCTCTGCTCCAGGTAACATAGAAGATATAGTGCACAATCAGAAGAAACTCTGTGGGGTGTGACATAAGGCCCAGCAGATTAATTCCTTTTATTTAGCAGATGAAGAGAACTCAGTTCAGGGGGGAATGGTGTGACCTACTGTGTGCAAGGGAGCTCCTCCTAAGTAAGGACTGGGTCCTCGGACATAAAACATATCATGAAAATGTCACCATCTGCTTGAATCATTAGGATTTATCTATGATTACTCTTTGGAAAGATAATGTCATTAAGCTGAACTAAAAATGATTAAGGTCAGTTATATGTGTGTACATCACTTGGCAAGGCCTGTGGAATTTCTGAAACAAGGTTGGTAGGTTAATCACTAAGAAAACAGATTATATGTTCATAACCACAAGGAATATGGTTTAGACGGGAATTTATTCAGGGAGAAAATATCTACCCTGAAACCTTTAAACTGCTGAGTGCTATCAGGAGAAGGCAGACATACACTTACCCATCAGACACTATGCCCTCTGCAATTTCACACACCAGCACAAACAACAGGATAAAAGTCAGTATCCAGCGTAAATTGTGGCCAGGAAAATGCAGCCATGTGCTATGATGTATATGTACTTTGGAACTCTGACTTCCCCATCCTAAAAGAGAAAAGAGAGTTATAGAGAGCTTTCTTAACAAGAGTGATACACAAAGTTCCTGCTTACAAAAAACCCCGAAACATGTATGTAACAACCTAGTGTACCAACATGGACACAGCTGTGTTGTTAAACACATGTGTATTTGAATGTTATCAGAACTGTGCTCTCATTAGCTCACTTCATATGGAATAAAATCAATAATGCAGACAAGACAAAGCCTTAAATTCCTATACTTCTAGCAACTTACTATCAAGCAATTACATGCACTAAACATTTTTCAAATCTATTCACAGCTTGAAATGAACAAAAAAATTAACGTTTTGACAAATACACACAAACACTACAATAAATGCACTACTTCTTTTCCCTTTGATTCTTTTAAAAAGCTAAAAAAAAAAAAAGAAGGATAAGGTGTGAAGCTTTATCTTGCTAAAAATTAGCAATATTGAGAGATTCCAGATAAACGCAGAGGACGCTAAGCAGCTCTTCAGCTGACCCCATTTTCACAGTCGTGCTTGCTTCTATTTCCTCACCGGACCTTTTCCCATCCACAGAGGCGAGTGTTACTCCAACACTCCAAGCCGGCCCGGGCTGAGGAAGAGGGTACCCGGAGCGGTGACAGCCCCGTGTGCTGAACCACCGGGCCACCTACCGGCCCCGCCGGGCTCGTGACACCAAATCACTCCCGCCGCAGGTACCGCAGGAGCCACCGCTGCCGGGCAGGACGCGCAACGAGGGCGGCTGCGACCCCGCACTAATTGCTGGGAGTAATATTTCATAATACAACACTTACTTGTCAGGTTTCCTGGGCTTTAATAGCCCGTTTATTTCTGCTTCCCGCGCTGCTGGTCAAAACCGGCAGGACAAATCCTGCGGTCTCCTCCAGCATCACCCATCCCTGCCCTGCCTGCGCACGGAGTTTCACCTGCGGGAGCCCCGCGGGCTGCCTCGACAGACGGAGATGGGCCCCGCTGCCCGGGCGGACTGCGGGCGCTGCGGGGGCAGCCCGGGGAGAGGCGGCCGCCGGAGCATCCCGCAGCTCGCACCGCATCCCAACACCCTCCGCAGTCTCCCCGCACGGCACGGGGGCAGGGCCAGGCCGGGGGACACGGCAAGGGGAGGCCAGGCGGGCGGGGGGAAACGCGGCACACGCGCGGCACCGCGGGGGAGGGAAACCCGCGGCGAGACAAAGCCGGGCGGGGGGACACGGCAAGGCAACGCCAGGGCTGGAGGGGCAGAAGGAAAATGGGGGGGTCAAATAGGAGAGGCATAGGCGGAAAGGGCAAGGGAGAGCCGCAGGCACCCACCGATGAAGAGGATGGGGAATGTGATGAAGAGAAGGAAAACGTGCGGCACCACGTTGAGTGCGTCCACGAAGCAGCCGTTGTTGAGCACGCCGTGGTCCACGTTGTAGGCGGTGGAGTTGCCCTCGTCGCCGCAGAACGCCAGGGCCATGGCGGGACCCTGCGCGCAGCCGGGCGCCGCCTCCGCCGCCGCGCACATCAGGCGGGGCCGGCGCGGCCGCGGCTCTGCCCGCACCTGCCGGGA
>VWPU01000603.1:0-18736 GCA_013398955.1 Callaeas wilsoni
AGGCTGTGCCAAACCAATACATCATACAACTCCGAATTCTTGAGATTATCAACTGTTGTCATGTATCTAATGTTTTCACTTATAGTTACTTGTGCAAGTCTTTATCCAAGAACATTTGAAGAATCCTAACCCTGAGATTAGCTCATTTTGTTAGATCATGGTGCCAATAACACCAAAGTTGTGTGTTTGATCCCTGTACGGGCCATTCACTTAAGAGTTGGACTCAATGATCCTTCTGGGTCCCTTCCAACTCAAAATACTCTGTGGAAAGCCACAGAATACATATTCTTTTTCATCCCTTTTTTGAGGAGCCTGGTTAATTATTCTTTCTGAAAGAGGTGGTATAGGAAACCCTGTGGATGCTGAAATGCTGTTAGCAGGGAAATTTTTTCTTCTTGCATTCATTCTGTGAGAACTTTTCCTTTGCTGTGTAAGCTATGTAAACAATAGATAGGGGTTTTGTAAATAGCATTCATACCTAGTATCTTCTGACCTTGTGTACGTTATATTAGGACAAAACCTTTCTAGGTGGGTGTCTGAGACTTTGACCAATCACCCTAGGAGAAGTGTGAACACTGTTCAATTGCTTTATAGAACTAGAATATATAAATGGTATTGTAAATTTAATAAATAATTCATTCCTCGCTCTGGACTCCTGCCTCGCTGCATCTCTGAACCTCTGCTTGGAAGCCCACAGAACGCTGCTGCCAGAACACTGTTTCCACAGTAGGTTTTGTACAATATCCTTGGTAAAAGACAGAAACGGTTGCAAAAGTAAACAGCCCTACAGATTTAAGAGAGGTGTTTTGGGGGAAAAAAATGTTCTGCCTTTACATTTCTACCTTATTAAAGTTAAAAGAGCCATAAATTCATAATTACTTATAAACATGGCTCATTCATCGTATTTTTCTTGAATTAGTATTGTAGAGTGCACAGTGGGAAGGGTCACTTTATGTATTTATTCACTTGCTTTCTTAAGCTCAGTTCTAATTCTCCAGCCTGCTTTTGAAATAACTGCAGCTGAATCTAAGCTATTCTTGATGAGGTTCACAGGGAGGATACTGCCTATCTAGGATCCAATCAGGTTTTTTCATGAATCAAAGTCCTTGGGAGCTGAATGCTTCCTATTCCCTAATCACATCTGTGAATGCTGCATTAGGAAGTCTTTTTTTGACAGCTTTAACCACTCGTCCTTTTGAAGTGGACTGAAAACATTAGATTTAACCTTGTATTTTTACAGAACCTAGAATCCATTCAATAGAAATGGAAAGAGGGAATAATTTTCCTATTTCTCTTTCTCTTACTCTCTCTTCTTCATGTTGTTTGAGGTGGTTATATAGCTATGTCTTTACCTGTGTCAGTCAGCAATGGGTTTTTGTCCACTGAAACACTCTCTATTGGTTTCCCTCCTCTTCCCCAGATTCCTTCAGTAGAGATAAAGGAATAAAAGGTCAAAGTACAACATAAAGCTATGCCTGCACTTACAGGTTGTGCAGCACAACTGGAGCATATTTATAGGGCAAAACAATTCTTGCTGGAGAACAGACATCCACGCTGTTCAAGCAAAACTGCTGAAACCATAAAAGTTTCAAAAGTTTTATTTCAGAGGAACTCTAACTGAATGCCCACTAATGACAACAGTACAGCAGATGCAAAGCTTAGATATGTTTACCACTGTAATTTCATCAGAAAGGGAACCAGTCTGTGTTCAGAGATTATCCTGTGACACAAAACACAGCATGGTAAAATGAGAGCTTATTGGGGGATTTGCTTTTAAAACAGACTCCTGAGTTAAGTTGTTCATGTATACATACCCAAAGTCACCAAATCCAAAGTAATTCAAATTCCAAAATTACAATTTTAATACAGCCAACTTTACCAAAACCCCTATATTTTGGGGATGATGGACTTCAGTTATTGAATAATAACATAAACCATTTATCTGGAAGACAAGACACCTGGATATATTTACCACTTCAACAGGAGGGACTTCATTCAATACCCTACTGCCACACATAGCACATAATGACTGGCTAATGCGGCAATGTCTTGGGGTGATTCTATGACCATACTGTATTCCGCATCTCCTGCTTGATCTCTAGTGTACCTTTAAATTGAAAAGGGAGAGAGAGAAGCCAAGAGAATTCTTCAAAGCAGCCAGCTTGACCTTGTAACTAGAATGTTTACATTCTTTTCTCTCTTGGATATGACAACTTTTGCTAGTTAGACGAGTTTCTTCTCCAGTTTCTTCACCTTTCAGCAGAGAAGGGACTGTGATCTGCCTCAGCGGCTTCTGTTCCTTTTTGGACTGTTTTTGGCTTGCTTCTTCGTCCAAGACCAGCTGTCATGTCCGGACCTGCTCGTCAGACCCTGCCTGGCCCGGCCCGGCCCAGCTCAGGACTGCAGGTTTTACCTACAGAAAGAACTCTAAAATCCACCAGCCTGCTTTAGGGGACAGGGGAGCGGGTTTCAATATCCTTTTCTGCCCCGTGCCAGCGGGGGACTCTGTTTGTTAAATAAATAGGTTTTTTTCACTTTCATTGGAGAAATTCTTTCTCCCAAACCTGTGTGGGAGGGGCTGCTGGGGCCTCCTTGCCTGACAGGCAAGAGAGAGGGAGAGAGACGCCCCTTTGGGTTGTTTCCTCCTGGATTTGTGTCCAAACCGGCACGGGTAACAAAGAAAAGCAACCTTGGTCCTTTTGACAGAAGATCAACTACTGTGAGGCCATAAAATTAAGCTTCAGAGGACCAAAGCAAATATAAGCTAGACAAGTCAGCAAGTTAGGAAGAAAATCAAAAGGATTGCTTTTTTTTCCTGTTACTGTTTGTGTATTTTAAATTGCCCAGTCACTGGCTAAAGAAAACAGAAACCATACTGTGAGTTAGCTTCAAATACAAGTAAAGCATACAGTTCTCCATCTGACAGAAAGTAGTCAGCTGTATATAAGTTTTGACCTGAAGGACACTTACGCATGCTTGGAGTTTTAGAAACACTGGGAACCCCTGCACCTTGTTTTTGGACCACTGAAGGGCAAGGCGGGTGGGTGTTCCAGGCATACACCTCTCTCTTTGCTTTTGCAAAATTGTTAGTCAGTATGTTCAAAATCCCACTTCTGAAAGTAGGTGTTGCTAGGGTTTTATGGGTACTGGGAAATGTTTCCTAGCCCTGGGCACCTAAACTCCACCTGTGTCCTACAGACAAAAAAAAAGACGTATTGTTGGCTTCTTTCCTCTGACCTTTTCGGGTTTGCTTAATTTAACAACTTGCTCTGCTCAGTAGGGAAATAGAGATGGAGTCATTATTATCACTACTACTGAAGCATCATCCTTCACGTTCCTCTCTCCTCCCTGTTTTCCTTGCTTCCATTGAGAAGCCGCCAATTTCTCATATTCTTTGCTTTCAGTTTTCATTACAGTGCAAGGTCTCTGGATCACAAGGAGGTTTATTACGTCTGTCTCATTCTGAGTCCTAAGAGTGAAAAGTAAATTGCAGAGAAGCTAGCAAACAAGAGAGGCCTTGACATTAGCTTTAATTTTAAAAGAATAAACTCTTCTGTTAGTGGGGCTTATTAATTAGCAAGGGATGCTTAAAAATATGAGGAAGTAAAAGTTTTCTTTAGGGTAAGATGTTGGACTGCAGCATTTCATTACAACACAAATATTAACTTAGGAGGAATTAATTGTCAGGTGTATTTGAAAAGGATTGCAGGCACCCAGGAAATGTTTCCATTTGTTGTTTTAAAAGGCCTTTTAATCTGCATCTACTTTCCTCCTAAATCTTCAAGCTCTTCAGCACAGTGGTTTCACACAATGTAATGTGTGATGCATGCTTTGCCCATAATTTTACCCTGGCTCAGGCTTTGAACTAGCTGCTAGTGGTAATGGAACGTGGAGCTGTCATGTGTTCTGCTACTTTGAACTCAAACTAGGAGATGAGAGACTGAAAATAGTTACTCTTTTGACTCTGTGTTCTGCATCACAGAGGTCTGAGTTTCTCATTTAATACTGGAGAAAACCCTGTGAAGTATCACCATCTGCCCTGCCTTCATACTTTTCCCTAGCCACCCACTACTGGCTACTCTCAAAGATAAAATACTGCACTGGATAGTCGTGACAATGACTACCGTTATGGTTTTTATGCTTTTCTGAAATTTTTGTAGATCATAACTACGTCACATTGCCACAGTCACCCTTAAATTATACTTTCGGTTGATCTCAGCAGAAAGGCCAAAGCCTGATATTCTTCCCATCATAAGCAATGCAATTGGGCTTGTTACCTTCAAGGAAAGCTGCATTTGGTTTTGACATAGAAGAGTGTAGAATGAAAAACCAGAAGTGTTTTCTCCTTCTCCAAGTTTATCTTCTGGATCAGACTCAGGTTTTTGAGAGTGCAATAATCTCCATCTGTTTTCTGCTACCCAAGAGAAAAGAACTAGTGGTGCTAGTCATATGAGCAACAACTTCTCATGTACCAGCACAATTTCTGAGGGGCTGGCAAAGCCAGCACTTAGTTTCTGTGTCAGCTGTACTACCATAAAACATGGCCAGCCAAAAAAGCCTGCAGGAACTTATATATACCTTGTCTAAGAAGATTTCCTTAACCAAACTTTATCCTTGGGTCTATACAAAGAAACTATATTACTATCAGTAAGATTTATACTTACAGACCCAAGGACAAAATAAAGCTGCCAGACAGCATTTTATAGTAGAGCTGTGGCTATTTACATTGTTATTCTGAAAATAATTCTACGTCAACAAATGTAAAACTGTATAATGAGTAGAGTAAATCCTACTTTCCAGCCAGAACAATTCCAGGCTAAGATGCATCCTGAAGAATAAGCTAGTTTTGCAGTCAATGAATCTGTGACATGATGTTGAAATATCAATCCAGAGTCTTTTGGACAGCCCACAGAAGAAATGCAATGGGTTATTAACTTGGTATTCAATATTCTTTTGTTATGGAGATCATTTTGTGTTTCTTTCCGATTAGATGGGAAAGGTTCACACAAAGTCCAATCTGTGTTTAAATTATATTATCTACATGTTCACAGGCCTTTTTTGCTGTTCATGATGTCACCTGCAGGTGTCAAAGACCCAGGCTCTGGCATTCATCATGACTCTGCACACATGAGACTAGTTTCTGAACTCAGCTGTACAGTGCAAAGCCAAAGGCTATTACCTGTCTCAGAATCCAAACTTTCCCACAATAAGGAGTCAACAGCCTTTGTTCACCAGACTTTGCCAAAATCCCTTCATCTGGCACTCAAAATGATCATCTGCCAGAAAATAGCATAACCGCAATGGTGTACACAAAATATCAGCTGGGGCTTAGGGCAAACCTTGGCCCTAATGAAGTTAATGGCAGAAGTCCCACTGATCGCAGCGAGACCTGACACAGACAGTGACAGCTGCATGTAAGCCAGAGCAGGCTGGTAACAGCCCTTCAACCCATTGTATGTCCTTGGAAACACACAGAGGCTTTCACAAGTCCTTTTGTCCACTCCAGCAACTCTAAGATTTTAAATTACTCCAAGGCTAATGCTGGGAAGTACAGATACAACTGATTTCAGTTCTCTGCTGTGTAAGAAAAATGAAAATGAAATGTTGTTTCAAGATTCTCTTAGATGAATATTTCATGAACTTTACAGACTACTAAAATTCTAAAAATTACTAGCATGGCCAATTAAAATGTTTTGCAATGAAGTTTAAAAATAAAGAAAAACATTCTTATTCAGTTAAACAGAAATTTTAAATTAAAAATCTAATATATATATATATATATATCACACAAGTTTTCATTTTTGAAATGAGCTAACTGGGACAATGCATATAAAAGCTGTTAAAACTTCATTTCCCCAAAAAAGTGTTTGTTAAAAAAAGTCCTAGCTCCTTTTTTGTAGTTTTGATACAAAAAAGTTTTTGACTTCTGGATAGCATGAGGCTGGCAGAATGGGTTAGAAGATGCTTCTGGACTCCACTCCAAAACAAGTGGCTTGTGGTGATCTACAAACATCTCAAGATGAAATACTTTTAGTAAATCCAGCTGATGGAATTGCTCCTGTTGTCAGGCAGCTACTGTACCCTAAACTGAGGGGTAGTTCAGGACCCCTGAGACAAAACAGATATTGAGAAAGGAGGATTTGCCTTTCAGGGCTTTCCCCTCTGTTGCATGGAGCATTATTCAGAATTTCCTCCTTGCCCTGTGTTTTTTCTGATAGCAAAGTGGGTAAGTACTGCTATGTTGAGTCCCACCACTCTGTAGGGTTACTTAATTAGGCCTACAAAAAATGAATTTTACCTTCTTTTCCATATCACAGGTGTTTATTCAGTGGAAAGAATAAGGTCAGAGTCTTTTATTTTTCTTTGAAGAGGGTAGCACCAAGCTATCCTGTTTTATCTTGATTTAATTACCAATTCTATGAGGAAAGCTGTCACACAGGTTCTGTTACTGTTACTTTGTTTTAGTTGCTACTTGGGGGCCATTGTCGTGACTGTTTTGGATGTGCCTCCAGGCAGTTCTGGCCTGCTGAGATTTTTTTTTGACACCCTGAGAACTACTGATGAGTTTTTGCGCCCCTGCGGCAGTGCAACCTGTCTCCCTGGCAGCTAAAAATGACACTGCGCTGGTTGGACTGCTCTCTGGTACGGTTCATGGATTTTCTTCTTGGCACACCATTACCAGCAGGTGTAGCCATGCTCTAAGAGGCCCATGGTAGCAGCCTGTAATACACTAATTGCTTAAAGGAGCTGTTCTTTTAGAAGAAATGATGCTTGCATTGTCATGCAGGCTGCTGATCATTGCCTGGCACCTCTGTGCTCAAGGCAGGAGTCCAAACAACTTGTGACAAGGCACTTCGCCATCTCAGCAGATGGACACGAGCATAAGCAGCTTAGGGACCAAGCCTGCATATCAAGCATAGGCATTGAGGGCATGATTCCTAGCCAAGAATGCTGCAACTGCTGTTTATCTTCTGCTTACCAACCTAGAGTTGTTTATCTTCTCTTACCAACCCAGAGTTCAGGGAATATGTCATTGCTAATTAAGACCTGGGCTGGACTCGGTTTCAAAAGCATAAAATACAACTGCAGAACAAGTGTCTGTCTGGCTTGAATTGAACCACAAGTCCTAAGAGAGGCCGAGGGAGTTATCAGGATGAAATTGGTACTGGGGCGGACCAAAATGACACCTCAAAATGTTGCCGTTTCATCAGATTCAGGAAAAGAGTAAGGGAAATGTGAACAGGGAGATCACTATTAATATATGGATGGACTGGTATTTTCTCAAAAGAAAAAGTAAAACTTGGCATCATAAAGGTATGCAGTTGGAATGGGAAAAAAGGGACCAATAGGGACCAATATTAGAAAAAGTCCTGATTGTAAATTGCACAAATTTGCAGAATAATCTCAGAAAGGCAACCTTAGGGGCATTTTTGTTTGGCAGTTGTAATACTGAGAGAAAAACCTTCTTCAAAAGCAGAAGACAATAATGTACTCACTGTGAGAAAACCCAGGCCCTAAGGGATCTTCTCTTCTGCCAGTTCCATGAGTCAGATAAGATTTCATTACCTGAGGTGCAGTGGTACCAGAGGTCCTAGAATGCCTCTGAAAGCCTAAACTAGCATTTAGTGTTCAGAGACCTTGAAGCAGAGGAATGGGCAATATTTTATTTAAACTATGACATGGCATGCTTCTGCTCATTGGAGACAACTGCAATATCAGACGACGGGTTTAAGGACACACTGCAAATATATTGGAAATTTATTAAAACTGGATTTTGATCTTGCCACTGTTATCCAAGTTGCAGGTCAAATATTCATGAAATATCCTTCTTTGCAATTTTAGTATCAAAACTGATTTGTAATTAAGGTAAGAAAGGAGATGAAGCCTTCGCTTTTCTGATAAAAACCTAAATAGAAATAGATAGAAGGAAAGCAAGTGAGTAAAAATGCAAAACTAAAACTGAAAAGGATTCACTGCATGACACTTCATTGACTACTTGAAATACAGTACCCTGATAGGAAAAGCTGTCCCAAAAAGTAAAACCCTGACAAAAGAAATTCAGAAATCAAGCATAGCAAATTTCAGTGTTGATATAGTCTCATTCAAGTCATTATTCACACGCTATGAGTAACAGAACCATGCCTTTAACATTATTTTATTTCACCTTCCTTTGCTTACACCCATGAAATAATCTTTATCAAGCGAAGGTTGAAAGACATTATGCCTGTGTGGAAACTGGGGTACAAGAAACTCAAATCTTATTTAAAGCTTGAAAAATCAATATATCAAGACTAGTAAATTTCTATATATTGTATATGCTTTTATCATGCACTGATTCTAAGAAGTTAGCGTCTTATATCCTCTTCCTCTGATTTGGAGGTTGAGAAAGAGGAGGGACAGTGGGAAAGGAAGTTTTGCTTGCAAGGAAACAATAGTGAAGAACGAGCACAGCTCACACAAATAGATGCAGCATATTCCAACATCCTTCTCTAATGATGCAACTAGATAAATTATACCACTTCAGATTGTTCTCCAGCCCTATGCAGAAAGACAGGTGGGATTCATTTGTCATCACCAAAATGTCTTCCCACAGTTCCACCACCTTTCAAGACCAGCGTAACCCTGACAGCTTTCATTATCCTTACACTTGTATCTATATCAATGTTTGAATTTGAATGTATATATTTATGCTTCTGTCAGAGGACTTTAATTTATGAGAAAATATTTTGGTAGTATCATAAAAATTTTGCAGGGTCATCACATCCCCTTGCATTGTTTAATGTGATAATTTTGGAATATGAAGTAAATTAGAAAAAATCCACAGTTTGCCTTTGTCTGTTACCATGCATTTTCTCCTACTGTAACTATTTAAAGTCTAAATCAAAGCATAGTGAAGTTAGAATTTGCTCAATGAAAAAGCCTTTTCTTATTTATCACACTTCAAGTCACCTAGTTTTCATTTGAATATCCTGATGGGCTAGAGTTACACATGAATATCAGCTGAGCCTTTCAACTCATCTTCTCAGATTGCTCAGACTGCTCTGCAGTGCAGCCACAGCCCCCCACCACCACACCAAAAAAGTAAATTAAACAAATATCCTTTTCTTATTTATAAGATGAAGGTCAGCTACCAGGTTGAAGATGACGCATTAGTCTTGTCTTCACTACTAGCTGAGTGAATATCTAATTTTGGGAGGGCTGGCTCGGAAAAAATGTAGGAAAGGATTGCTTTCCATCACAAATCACAAATACCATGACTGGGTTTTGTAAGGCTGGAGGATGAGCACCGGGCAGTTTTAGGGAAAACAAAAACCTGAAGAAAATAACCAGCAACCAGCTCTAGATAGGACACCAACAATGAAAATGTCTGCTGCTAAATTGTGCTGCTTTTTTCTCTTCCACCTTTAGCTTTTTCTCCTCTTCCATGGTATCAAAGCCAATGCTAACAAGGAGAGTAAGCACTAGCCAGTCAGGCATTCCATGTCAAACTTGCACTTTCCAGCATCTACCTCTCTGAAAGGTCTCCAGATGCCTGCTCAAGGCACCACTGCTCCACAAGGGAGGATTAAAAGGGCATCCAAAGAGACATTAATATGTGGTACTAAAGCTAGACACTGGTATTATTGTCGGTCTAAAGATAATTCTGGCCTTCTTCCTGTCTCCAGCTTCTTGATTTCTGTGTTCACTCTCTCACAAATTCATACTCTTCCCTTCTGAGGATTGCTCTAGCTATTCACCTCATCTTCCATTCCACTGATGCTCCTCTAGCATAAACATCCGGACTATTCCTATCCTGCACTAAAATTCTTAATCGCCCGAGCTCCAGCAGAAGGGGACTCATCTGGGACTCCTATTGCCAAGCGATCAAGAGAGCTCAGCTCTTGCCAAACTTGCTCTAAAGAGGATTTGTGTGGCCTCCCATCACTAACCTTAGGCCTTGTTTTCCTATTCATAAAGACATTCACTGGGAAATGGCCTGTTTCTCGCAGTCAAGGTTCACTGCTACCTTACCCCACCGGGTAGGCAGAGATGGTGGTACAGCCAGGCCAGAGCCAGGCAGGCTGGAGAGGGGCAGGAGAGACTGAACATCCCCACCCAGCAGCTGCCAGGAGGATAAGGCACACTGCAGCCTTGAGCCTTGCTCATGCCTTCCTCCAGCATGTAAGTGTGCAATTTTCACACGATTACCAGGGAGAAAGACAGAGGATAAAGGAAAAGGTAGAGTCAGTAATCTTTCCTTAGGCCTCCCTTTGCTCCTGAGAGAAGTATTTCCAGAATTCATTTTCCGTCATGGGGGAAGGAGGGCAAGGAGGTGATTTTTGGAAGCAGCTGTTTTAGGAAACAGTAATCGCAAGGATGCATTTGAAATGTGACCGTGACCTACTCTGTGCTTCACATTTTGCAGGAAAATGCTTTTATCTGTTGCAGATTCACAGCTTTTAGCCCTTTCCTGAAAGAAGAGGTCTGTGACCTGTCTTTGAAATAGCTAAGCGGGGACTATTATTTTTCTTTTAAAACACAGTTGAAAGGGGAGATGATGAAACAGCAGTGAATAAAATATGAATTGTTGGAGCAGAACTGAAGCTATCCATCTATCACACAGTGCCCTACCCATGAAGCCATGTTCTACTCTATTCTCTTACTGGCCTGGTGAATCCTGAGTTCATTGCTACACAACAATCTGAATTTAACAGGATGGCTGAAAAGCACTCCTCATGTATATGCCCCAGTGGCCACGGACACCCAAACTTGGCAAGAGAATGGGGCATGTGGGTCTCAACTCTGTAAGACAGGAAAGAAAGGGGAACATAATTTTTTTGCAATTACAGGCTACGACATATAAAGGAAATGGTAGGGTGAAACCATCTTCCTTCAAAAGGAAAATGACACATCATACTGCATTTTGTCCAGGCTTTCCAGTTCATAAGGCACTTCACTAGCTGGAGTCACTTTTGAGATTTAACTACAGGATTATCTCATTAGTGGATATAGAAAGTGAAGTCCATGAAACTCAAGTTAAGAATTCACTTTTACCTTAGCCTGGTATCTAGAAAAGGTTGAGTAAGTCTGAACTCTGGACGAGGAGGGAAAAGAAAGCTACTGAAGGATAATCAGTTAACAGCTACTCTCCAAAAGCCAACAGCAGTCAAAGGGCCAGCATCCAGATCCTGACATGCAGAAGGAAAAGCATAAGTTCATGGCATATTTAAGCTCACCAAAAAACCCAACCAACCCAAAAAACGCCCCCTGAAATAAGGAAACTATATAAGAAAAATGTCATGAGCAGTACAATTTCTTAGGTTTCTTATTAAATAAGTGTGGTCCACCAAAGCAAGGATCTGAAGTGTAGGTTCACTAGTGAATATATTAAATAAATTCTTGGTTCAAAATTCCACTGGGAACAATACTCATTAGGTGCTGTCCCCTACCGCAGATGGTTATGAAGTATCTTAATAGAGGAAAAAGCTCTTAAATATTTCATCTTAATAATACCTACCTGCTGTCTCATGGTCTACAGAAACAGACAGGAAAATTTTCTATGATAAATTTATCACTCTGAAAAGGCAGAACTAGTACAGATTTTTGGCTGAATTTTTTTTCCCACTTGTCTTTTTTGCCATTTCTCTCCATACGCTCTGGAAGTGTTTGCTGCCAGAGAGGAAAAATATATTATTTACTGAATCAAACCAAAAGTTCATGTAATTTTATGTCCTGTTCTTGGTGGTAGTCAATATGAGTTACCTGACACAGAACAGGATAGAAGATGTACAAGCAATTCTGACTAAAAATTCAGAATAGCAGGATCAATAAGAAAATACTGGCTTAAGCTCAGGATTAATACCTCCTGAAATATAGTGATTTATAATCATTTAAATATTCTATCCCATTAATACTTGTCAGGTTTTCCAATTTTAGTTCTGATAATTGGATAATACGGAACCATTTCAACTCATATATTTCAAAACAATATTTCAGTCCTGTACTGCTTTATGCTAGTTCACTAACACGAGTTAAACCAATTGAGAAACAGTCTGCTCTCCAGCTGCTACCAACAAACACGATCTAATGCATTAATTAGATCCCCAGCTTTGACAAGTTTTTTAAAATAGTGCTAGAGAACTAATAACACCATTTTTTCCAGTTAAATTTATTTTGGCTCACGATCTGGTCTAATATTCCAAACCACCATAACTACTGTCTGTATTTGAAGAGCAAGACATTAGTTTTCTGTTTTACAGCTATCTGTGTACTTCGGTTTAGATTTCTAAAGTCAGATGCCAGCCCCTCATACTGCCTCCATTCTTCTTGATTGCTCTGCTCAGATGAATTTCCCCATGACCACCACCCCCATCACGTTTCCTAAACCAGAAATGAAGCGTGGATTTGCAACTCAAGCTGTAGGTCTTCATACTGGTTGGCCTGACACAGGCAGATACACAAATGGTTTCTGGGTCCTGTTCAACATTAGTTATTGTGTGGGAGAACTAATTGCTTCCCACACTTAATTCCATTCTTCTGGAATTGTGAATAATCAATGGCCTTGATTAGGTATTTTGTCAAATAGGTTTTGATGAGGTACATAGGTGGATGGATATTTTACTAGTTCTGCATCTGAGCTCTCCACCAGAAACAGCTCATCAGTTTAACTTACACTTTTCAGCAGAAAGAGCAGGATTAAATGTCATGAGGCTGTACTGGATTGTATGTGAGGTTTCTGACCTAATTCACTTTCATTTTTCCTTCTTCTCCCCCCTCCCTCCAGTAAACCGAATATCAGACTTGCATAACTCTGTTGAAAATTATAAATGCCTCTTCTACGAAGCACTATGAAAAATCATTGCATCACAAGCTTTACAAAGAGATGCTAAAAACCATCTTTCATTAAAAGTGCATTAGGTGGTAAATGAATCTGCAAAGCCATACTCAGAGACACATACATTGCACGTATGGGGAATGAGATTATATAAAGTTTGTCTCTGGCAATCTGCTACTTAAATGGAACATTAATGTAATAGAAAGTATCTGCTTCTATCAGCAAGGCTACCATCACAAACTGTACAGAGTAATCCCTCACTGTTAACAGCATTTCACAGGAATCACCACAGACAGCACAGAAAATATATCCACTGTAGCAATATCCAGCAATATCCAAAGGATAGTCCTCTCTCTTCAACAAATTTAATGCAAAATTAGACAGGGCATTATTTAAAAGGTCAGCACTTGAATTTTATTCTAGATCTCAAATCCTGAAAATATAAGGGTAGGATACCAATCTGATCCATATATTCCATTTTATCTACAAAAAATTGAGAACTCACAAACACTTAAATCTAGTTCTAAGTATATATGGAAGAAATGTTCTCAGGCATGGAGTGGGGTTTCCCCCCCTTATCTTAATGATATGGAAATTAAGTTCTACTTAATGGACTAAGATGTGCAAATTAAATTGAAGTTTCTAAGCCAAATCCTTAACCGGGGTAACTCAGATGTAGTTCGGACTTAACACCAAATTAACAATACGAACTACCAGGGAGTAAAAACAATCACAGTAAGAAGGAAGGAATTACTTAGGTATGGCATTTCCCTGCCTAAACAAAGTAGCAGGTTTCAGTTATTTTAGCAATAGCAAGGCTTCAAGTAGCAGTTAGCAAGACGCTTCTGAAAATGATGGTATTTGGTATTCTTCTCTTGTCTGAAAGAGCCTTTTTGCCTTGATGTTTTGTCTCCTCTTCTATCACTTCAAACCTCAACTTGAAAAATGTGTGGTATCTATAGGGTTTTATTTAGACTTCATGAAGGAATGCTGGATGAAGGCTTTTCTGACCACCCTGGGGTTGGAATTCCTTTCTATATTCCTGTCTCCATATTTTAGTACAAGTCTGTGGACACTTCCTACTTAAAAACTCCTGTTACATGTAACACTGACATTCTCCTTCGTTTCTCACAGATAGCAGCTAGCAATATACTCTGAGCCTATTTCAACCCAATGAAAGAGAGGATAGGAAATCTCCATAAAGTCATCAGAATATTTATTAAGGAACTGGAAAATCCAGATCAAAAAGCTTAACTACATTGTAAAACTTGGACTTACCAAACCTTTCTGCAGGACAGTATCCCACTGGAAACAAGAAGACAAGTTGTTCTCAATCTTCCCTTGTGAACTACTTCTTTGCATAGAAAAATTAAAAATAATTTGCTATTAGGTTGAGATGGATCCTTGGAATTCAAAAATTAATTTAAGTCCTTGAGGAAATTAACATTTGTTTCTTAAAAGTAGCAAGAAGCTGGGGAGGGCCATGAGAGAGAGAGTTCCCCAAAGGCACTGACCTCAGGGCTGCCCCCTCTCGTAGCCTTTCCCCATCTCCCAGAGGTTTTGCCATTTCTGCATTGTGAATTACAAACCCGTTTTTAGGTAAATACAAGATGCAAGGATTGGGTGACAGAATTCATAATCTTTTCTCTGCATTTGAACTCATCTAGCCCTCTGGGTATGCAAAGTTAGGAATTATGTAGGTTAGTACTGCTGCAACAGAAATCCCCTTGAGAATCTACCCTCGATGCCTCAGTCCCGCGTTGCCTGAAGAAGGGCAAGGGTCAGGTTATGCTACAGAACAAAGTGTAAGAAAAAACAATCTCTCTTTTTTGCCACGTAAATCACCACTGCCTGAGTCAAGAAGCAAATTGTACTCTCTAATTGCAGGTTGTCAGAAACAAGTATGCTACCCAGCTCAGTGTAAAGAGGAGTGCTAGTGACTAACTGATCTCACATCTAAAAACTTGACTTGCTGTCTCTTTTTTCTGACTTTGAGAAGGCTGAAAAGCTTGTGTCTTATTAATATGGCACAATTTTTTAGAAGGATGTATTTTTCCAGAATATTTCTAGATTAGATTTCAAGACAGCCATAAATCTACATTAGAAAAAACCTTGACAAACAGCTGAGGTTTGTTTGTACAAAATGCTTTTGAGAAATTCTTAGCAGATTATGCAGCAAATTTTTTCAAGGCCAAAATAAAATCTAATCTAATCAAAAACAATTAACTGGAACTTCCTGGAAGAAAAGATAGGCAGCTGGTCCACTTACATGACATCTTTACTCTTTCTAGGATTTTCAGAAGCATGGAGGTAATGTAGAGATGCTCACACTCCAAAGCCAGAGTGCTTGAAAAAGCCATTTATAATAAAATTTTAATAAGCACATTGATTACTTAAGAACCTAAATTCCCATTTTGAAAGTGAGGTAGGCACTGACAAGCTCAATTGTTCTAAAAATGTAAGTGACTCAACACCATAATTCCCCAATTCTCATGCACATATCCAGTGAGAATTAGGCTTTTTATTTTTTTAAGGAGCAGAATTATTGCAAATGGCAACTACTTTTTTTTTCTACTGATATTCAAGCAAATAAAGAGATTATGTATACCATCTCCAGACTCTGTGTCTGAATCTGAAATTATTCCATCTTGAAGTTCATTAAGGGCAGTTTTTCCCAATCCTCCAATTTGAGCAAGATGGCTTCCATAGCTGTGTGCAGTTTGTAGCAGACTTCTCAAAGAGCACCAAAACCAAACTAGAAAATACAACTGCTTATGGTGGAAATGTTTATATTAAGAAATATTTTTAGGCAAGTATTTTAAATAGTTATTTCCACCACAAGGGATTACCAGAAAAGAGAGAAGGTGGCAATACATGTGTTTGCACTTCTTGCTAGCTGGGAAACAGAAAGAAAATTTTAGTTTCCTTCTACAGACCCGTTCTAGGTACTCTGCCAAATTCTTGTCACAAAAGCCCCGATCCCCTTCTGCCAGCTAAGGGGGCTGCAAGGGAAACAGTGCACCCAAACTCACATTTCCTTCCCGTGCTCTCCTGAGTTATAAAAAGTGCACTTTGCAGCTTCCTCAGCCTCACCATGGAGCTGTCTGTTGGGGACTTGTCTTTCAATTTTTTCTTTCCTTGCATCCAGAAATACCTTCAGTGCCTTAATGTGTCAAAAGGATTTTCCATCAACTAAATATTTTTTTAAAATTACCCAGACATGTTCTAACATTCAGCAATCTGCTGAGTTTTGGAGATGATTATTTATTTGAGCATAGACTTTCCTTTCTCTTAATTTTTGCACAGTGCTTTGCACAATAGGAGCCTAATTATATTAATGGTCCTCTGCCTCTAAAGTCTGTAACTCATTTCAGAGACTTGGGCATCTCCATCTGTGCCAAGTCTTTAAGAACTTATTATTCTAAAAGGAAAAAACCAATAACCTAAAGCACAGCATTTAAGGATCTAGCAGATCTCTAAGGATCTCCTTGAGACCATGACAGAAATACACTGGCTTACAGAAAACAACCTGGTTCTATGAATTTTCGTTTTGTTTTCAGACAGTGTCCGATACCATGTTTAAAAGAACTGCACTCATCTAACCTACACACACATTTATCACACACACACGGTGATAAAGTAATACCAGCATTCTGGTATAGTTATATTGAGTTATATAGTCATTTGCGACCTGGATTTGGAAGACAGCAATTTAGGATACAATGTTTGCACACTCAACATGATCTGTCAAAGCACTAAGTAAGAAAAAACCCCTAGAGTATGGGAATTTACACTTCTAAATAAATGTTGTTAAAGAATACTCCTGACAGCAAGCTGGGGGGGGGGGGGGAGGAAGAAATGGTTGTCAATAATGTATTTTAAATCGATGAGCTGTTGCAGTATTGGAATTTGATGATGTTTGTGCCCTTCCTGACAATTATGTGCTTGCCTGTGCTCGCTTTCCCTGATGAGAGTCTGTAACCTTTGCTGTTGCAATATTTCAGGCTGCTGATGAAACAGCCTGAGGAAGACTGGACAGACTTCTTTGAAATACACAGCAGGATTTCTCAAAAATTACCTAACAAAACCTTGAGAGAACCAAGAGAAAACTATGTGCATTACAAGGGCGAATATATTTTAACATCTGGGAAATACTAGATGGATTAAAACGGAGGGCTAAAACATAATCAAGTACAGACAAGAGTCCATGCACACATAGGGTTCCCTCGACTAAAAGTACTTGACCTTTATTGTTTTATTCCCCCTAATGTGTATCAAGCTTATACAATGGCAGGACAACTCACTGTGATTATTTTCCACGGTCTACATTAGGAGGTACAGGCCTCACATTAACTTCTTTGCAGAAAATCACTTGGTGAAAGGGCACATCAAAGTTTTTCTGTCTCAGATGAAAGGCTGAAGGTTGGGGTAATGGAAATTGATGATGATCTCAGACTGGTGATTTCACGGCAAGGAGACAGACAGGAAGTCTTCTGTAGCATCGTGCTACCAGAAAATTAAGAAATTCCTTCCCACAAGGTTTTGCTGATATTTTATTATCGATGACATTTCTGTGAATACCCTGTGTGCAGAAGACAGAGCATTGCACTACAAAGCCTGTAATGAAAAGCAATCCCAACTAAAGCTGATTTCATTTACAGGTAACACAGGAAAAAACGGAGCAGAAACATAAACCTCTCCTTTGCTATATATGGAACTTTCTTGCCAAGGATAGTGCTCTAGAATTTTTTCCCTCTTTCTGCTTTTGCCACACCTGTAAAAGAAGATTTCTGCCGGCATGTAGTGATCACTACAACCTTGGAAAAGAGATGATGAAACAAACCTGCAGTGACAGCAGATAGCTGGAACCAATGATGTAGGCCTGCATTCCTGGCCATAAAGTATTTGAAAAGGAAGCCTTCATACATTTTATTTATTTTTATATTTACTTAAAAAAAAGAAGCTTGACGTTTCAAGCCTTGTGACCCTCATCCCAGAGCTGCATGCAGCACTCCAGGTGGGTGTCACAAGAGCTGGGCAGATGAGGAGAATCCCCTCCCTCACCCTGCTGCCCACACTGCTTTGGATGCAGCTCAGGACGTGGCTGGCGTTTGGGGCTGCGAGGGCACGAGGCTGGTCATGTCCAGCCTCTCATCCACCAGCACCCCCAAGTCCCTCTCAGAAGAGCTGTGTATTCTAACACTAGGCACAAGGTAATCTCACCTCACAGCCAAGACGCTGGCATTCGCTGGCGCAAGTATAAATAACCAAGGCCACTGGCAGCACTGCTCACAGCTCTCCTGGAAACAGCACCTGCTCCAAAAATGATGGTCAGTGTTCACTCTTCGGGTAGAACCATCTCCCTTCTCATCTGAGAAATGTGACAAGATTAGAGGGCTTCTATTAGAATTAGAATTAGAATTAGAATTATTCATCATCCTTGAGCCACCTCAGGCCTTTAAAATATTTTAAACCAAAAAGGAGTGTTTACTTTTACCCTGCAAAGGGTATTTAATTAGGAAAAAAAAAAATCTCAGAAACCCTTGCGAAGCCCTGGCACAGGCTGCCCAGGGAAGCAGTGGAGTGGCCAACCCTGGAGGTATTTCCTGGAATAATGGCTGGACTGGTTGCTTTCAGAGAACTTTCCAAGCTGAAGCACTCCGTGCCAGTGGCAGCTCGAGCCAGATGTGTCCTATAAGATCGCTGCCCGCCATGGTGCTCCCCCACAGGAACAGCCCCCTCACGGTGTCCCAGGGACCGTGTCCCACAGGAACAGNCAGGCAGGACCATGTCCCACAGGAACAGCCCCCTCACGGTGTCCCACAGGAACACCTCCTCACGGTGTCCCAGGCAGGATCGTGTCCCACAGGAACAGCCCCCTCACGGCGTCCCACAAGAACAGCCTCCTCACGGTGTCCCAGG
>VWPU01000605.1:271-28999 GCA_013398955.1 Callaeas wilsoni
AGGTGCCGCTGGGTGCAGTGGGTGCTGCTGAGTGCAGTGGGTGCCACTGGGTGCAGGTGCTGCAGGGTGCAGTGGGCGCTGCTGGGTGCGGGCGCTGCTGGGTGCAGGGTGCAGGTGCTGCTGGGTGCTGCGGGGGCTGCTGAGTTCTGCACGCGCCCCCTGCTGCACGCGCTTCCGGTTGCAGTGGGCGCTGCTGGGTGCGGGCGCTGCTGGGTGCCGGGTGCAAGTGCTGCTGGGTGCAGGGGCTGCTGGGTGCAGGTGCTGCGGGGTGCAGTGGGCGCTGCAGGGTGCAGTGGGCGCTGCTGGGTGCAGGCGCTGCTGTGATGCGGACAGAACCAGCCCTGGCTGCAGGAAGGGTCCGGCAGAGCCCCGGGCGCTGCTGCCCGGCGCCGCTGCCTCGGGAAAGTGCCACGGCATCGCCCCTGGCTCCCTGCAGAGAGGATCCTGCCCCTGCCAGTGTCCCTGGCAACTCGGAGCCACAAACATCAAGTGGTAGGAGCCAGGAGGGACAGAGGGGTTGGCCAAATATGAAACCTGGTAACTGGCTATAAATATTTACACGCTGCGCCTCGGCTTTACTCGTTCTGCTGCATCAGAGGCACGGCCGGCCGCAGAGTCCAGGTATTAACTGTCCTGCTTGTCGTGCTCCAGGACTTCCAGCCGCGCCGTAATCTCCGCTCAGTGTCCTGAGCCTCCTGGGGAGGCCAGTGGATGCTCCTTTTCCCAGCCTGAGGAGCCAGCGCATCCTTCTCTGTCGGTGGTGTATCCGCAGCAGTTGTGCCCCCGCTCCAGGAAGCCCAGCCAGCTCGTGCTGCTGCAAACAAAACTGCTCCGGTGCCGCCTGGGCACGACTGCCTGGCCCCCAGCTGGGCTCTTCTCCCCAGAGCAAGGCAATTCACTCTTGCCAGCACTGCCGAGGCCGAACGCTAGCTATGGAATGTCAAACTAACTATCTGTAAAGCCAGGATGATCCATTTTTTCCAGGGAGTTTTTTCACTCAACCGCTACACCCTTGTCACGAGCACCATCAGTCTATTATCAGCTCTGTCATGGGAGCACAGATTGCAGCTGAAGCAACAAGTCTCCGATGGAGCTGAGTTTAGGAATGTCACAGTACCACTGGCCTGGCTTCTCTATAGAGGGACAATAGCCCTGAGCCCTCTAAGGCATCTGATCAGAACTGAGGTATTTTATCAACAGAAAATATCTCAGCAACAAAGCTCCAGCCCGTGCAGAGCAGAAACCGATCACAAGGGAAATTTGTTCGCCTTTGGTAAGAATTTGAACATTTTTGTGTGAGCAGACACAGGTGTGGGGTCTCAGGGTGGAAAAAATAATCCAGACATACATAGTGCAGTTTCAGAACTGTGCACTTGAGCTGCCTCGTCAGAGGAATCCTTGATTTTGCACTTTGAGAAACGGACACCAATGCAAATGGACTTCAGACCACTCAGACATCATTTAGCTGAACAGCTTTAGGATGCTCAGGGCTATTTCAAAGCTAAAAATTAATGGCAGAGTACATGGAGAAGGGAAAAATTTTGTACTAAACCTGGCCCATCTGTCACTGAGATACACAGACATTTCCAATTCTCTCTTATTGCAGATCTCAAAAGCTTCAGAACCTGGCAGAATTCACATAACATATCCAAAGCACCAGTGATTAATATTAACAACCTGAGAAAAGGGAAAAGCAAGCAATGCTGCATCTCTTGTTCTCTTTCTTCTTGTACCTCTGAGAATTCTAAGAGTGAGGCGTCTCACAGAAGAGCAGATTCAGCCATCCACCATCAAAGGGTGCAGAGGAGATACTTCAAGGCACTGCAGAGAATGAGGATGCTTGAGGATGAGGAGACCTGCTGTCCTTACCTGTCATTAAGGTCGCACCCGTGGACCTACTACCCAGAAAAGGTGCATTTTGGTTCAGACTAGTGCTGGGAGGAGGAAGAGCAAGAGGAAATCTTTGCTGCTCTCTCAGCCCAGGCACGTTTACGTTGCCAAGTGTTTCCATACTCAGCCAACTGGTGTTTTCCTATTCTCAAAGCATCCTTTGCCCTGCAATCCCTGCCCTGTCCAGCACAGCACTCGTGTGGGTCGGCTGGCATAACTGCCCTGGCTGCTGCAGGTGGAAGGGCTGACACACTGTACGGAGCTGACAGCTTTAATTTATGCACATTTTTAATCTTTTCCCACATTCCTGGGAGCTTATGCACACAGAAAAGGGAGCAATGTTCACACATATCCTTAAAAGTAGCCATGACCACACTATTGTGGAACATGCAGGGTTAGGAGATTGCAACCATATATGGCCTCCTTGGGCCTGGAGCATCCCTGGCACCCCTGGGAGGAGGACAGCCGGTGGAATTTCCTATGAAAGGACAATTAATAAAGACCAAACCCTTTTGTATATACACATGTCTAAATATTGGACAACAAATTCAAGGCTTTGCTACTCTAGAGTCCTGAACCTTACAGGCCTCCTGCACTCATTAAGAGATTTGTAGCCTCTGACCCAGGCTCTAAGTGCAGGGGCTGTAAGGGCTGGAGGAAGGAAAAGCACCGAGAGGGGCTGTGTAAGGACTGCAAGTCCCAAAGGAACGTGCTCCAGAGCCCCTGGTGCCCAGATGCTGTTCTGAGAGCAGACCTCTGGCAGCGCTGAGCGGTGACAGGCTGGAATTCTGCTTTCCCTGGCTTTGAGCTCTCCAGTCACAGCCTCACCCCGACACCTCACCTCTGCCGCAGCCAGCACACCGAGACTTTGCTTTTCTTCTTATCTGAGGTCCAGGAGCTCTCAGGGACATCAGAGCCACTGTGCTGCTGTGCCAGTCCCCGTTTAGCCATGGCAGAGAGCAGGGTACCAGCAGCCAGACTGTCCCCAGGTGCCAAGCAGCCTCTGATGTTAACGTGCCTGAGGGCACCAGGGGTGTTGCAAATGCCTTTGGGATAAATGAGACACACATGGCTCCCAGCTGAGCAGGAGAGGTGGCAAGCAGGGGACACACACAGCGTGTGCTGGCCAGTGTTGCTACGCCTGCACTGGACACAGAGAGTACACAAACACTCCCAGTCCCTGGGTTCCTTCATCAGCTTGGCAGATTTTGTTAGGATTGTCAGCAAGGACACCATTTCTCCGTTTCCATATTACTTGCCTCGTCTTGCAATTATTCTCCAATCACAGGCACATGTGGCCAAAAGAGTTTTTTGTAATTTACTGTTGTGAGATTATATTTCAGCCCACTGGCATCTGAGAGGTTCTTCCACCCTCACCTCCTCTCTTCACCTCACCAAGAAGTTTCCTCCATAAAACTCTCCACATCTGGTGAGAAGCACTGTTTTGGAGCTGTGACAAGAGAAAGTCCTCTTGCAACAGTGCAAACAGCCATGATGACCACAAACTGGCTGCAGATGTCAGCAAAGCCTAGTGCTAGGAATGGCCTAGTGCCCAGGTGATGTGAGACACACACCTGTGAGACACGGGGAGCTCGTAGTGCCCAGGTGATGTGAGGCACACACCTGTGAGACATGGGGAGCTCGTAGTGCCCAGGTGATGTGAGACACACACCTGTGAGACATGGGGAGCACGTGGGGGAAGGTGCCCTTGCGGGCTCAGTGCTGGGGGCTTTGAACCAGCTCTGAGATGCATCAGCAACTCCAGCAAGGGCTGCAGCTCATCTCTGACCAAAACTCATCCTGCAGTCAGCTCGTGGCCACTGGCCTTAAACTCCTCATTCTGAAAGCTCAATGGGGAAAAAAATGGCCAACAAGCAGCTGGGCTTAAAGTGGAAAACAAGGTGCAGGAGAGATGTCTGTGAGCACCTCCATACTCCCAGGTGTTTGAGAAGGTGGTGGCTCCTGCGAGGGGGCTCAGGGTGTCAGAGCAGTCGGTGCTGCAACAGAGTCTCCTCTCCTTTGTGCTGGTAAGGACGCATCTGGATGGTGTGTGAGGTGTGGTGAACATGGCAGGGGATGGGGAGGGTCTCTGGAGCTGGGGTGGCCCGTGGGCTCTCCCTGGCCCGGATCTGCAGGGACACAGTGGTGGTGGACAATCACTGTCCTTTCCAATATTGCCATCTAGAGGACCCAGCAAAGACCAGAGCTCCTTGCAGGCCATGATGAGATAAGGAAGAAGAATCAAAGCCTTGGATTTTTTAAATTTTACCTCATATAAATGCTACCCCAGCATGATGTGGAGATGCAGACCCGAGTGTGCAGAGCTGTCTGTGGCTTTGGGCATGGCAATACAGGATTGCTCTAAAAACAGCCCTGGGATTTTTTTGAGGCTGTAGATACCCAGCGCTGGCCCATTTCCCAGCGCTTTACTGATCCCCACATGAAGGTGGACAGATGGTACTGCCTGAAAGCTGCCCCTCATCAGCTCCAATGGAACAGAACTAATAAAACAGGGACTTATCAGCAAAGGGCAGCTCTGTGCACCTGCCTGCAGGGCAAGTCCCCCTTCCAAGACCATGCACAGAACTGCCTTGTCCCTGCTTGCTGTGCCTCTGAACAGCAGCTATCCAAAATACATTTGCATGGCTGATAGGACATGCCAGCTCCTGGCACAGAGAGCCCATCCCAGTGGGTGCCCACCTGCAACTGCCTGTGCTGGGGAGGGTGGATCCAGACCAGAAGGTCCCAGCTACATTTTGGATGCTGGGGATACCACTCACCAACGGTGAGGGGCCTGAATCATACCTTGTTTCAAGGAAACAATACATTTGAAGGGGTCTGCTGCACTTCTTCTGAGGGTTTGGGAAGGTGAAGGGCTGCCAAAAGGCATTTGTTGAATTGCTAAATGATGTCCTTGTTTGTTTTAGTTACATGCCTGAGTCCAACCCAAGCTGGGCTGGACAGCACGTATCCAGTGGGATTTGTGGTGTTTATTCTGACTGTCAGGATTTTGAGGTGTGAGTGTACAGTGGAATTAGGATCACTCCATAACAAGAAAATAATATAACACCTTTGTCTCTTGTCCTACTGCTGTGACTTCCAGTAGCACAGGCCACCCATGACCAGTGTGACGCCGGGCAAGCTCCTCTCGCTCACAGTTTTTGTGAGCTGCAGTCTCAGTTTTAGGACAGACCAGCAGGACAGCTCAGGATTCACCACCCCACACAAAAGCCACTGGCCCTTTGGAAAGCAGCACAGACAACCTCCTGGCTGCCTGCTGCTATGAGTGGGAGATAAATCTTCTTTCATTTAAAAATTTCATTTTAAATCTCTTCTTCTTTAAATCTGTTCAAACAGGTGTCAGGGCTACCCTCCTGCAGTGAGGCGGAGCTGTAACAAGGTGGTTTTACACCATTCAAGGGATGAAAGCTGTCCTTTGCGAACCAAAGCCCTCAGAAAGAGATTCCTGAAGTTTCTGAGGTGCCCTCTATACTGAAGGATTGTAAAGCATTTGAACAACTTGCCTTTTCAGCACATGGCACCAAAAAAATGGTACGGGTGGGAGTCAGAGGGCAGAATCACCAGCCAGGAGCCCAGCTGCAAATTCAACAGAGCCAGGGGATCCAAAAGCCTGGGAAAGCTCAGGAACCTTGATTTTGCAAACACCCCATGGTGATGCCTCTGTGCAGGTCCCCTCACTGGCTGGGAGCGAGCAGCACTGTCCCAGCTGGATTTGCTGCTCCTGGAGGAGCTTTTGGCACCCAGCATCGCTCTGCTCCTGCAGGAAGGTGTGTCCAGGAGCTGGGGTGGAGGCAGAGCGTGCACCCCAGCCCAGCTGCCCTCCAGTCCTCGGGGCCCAGCATCCGTGGCTGCTGCCAAAGGCCATGAACAAACCGGTCTCAGAAGGTCAAGTGGCACGTCGTCACTTTGCTACAGATTTATTTCCGTGTGAATTAATGAAACGGTACACACAATTCCAAAAAAAAAAAAAAAATCTTTTATAGGCCCATAATCTTTCTTTCACAGTACAACGCAACAGTAAAGGATTTAGTCAGTGTAAACAGAAGGTCCAATAGTGATCATCAGCTATCACAGATCAGCTGCACAAACACCATAGCTACAGGGTTAATGCCATTACCACACAAATCGACAGTACCAGTACAAATCATAACTTTACCTACAATGCTTTTTCATGTGCAAAACCCACGAAAATTCAATTTACAGAAGAAGGGCACCTTCTCTAAATCTTTGTGGGGGCTGTAAACTGCCTCCTCAGGGCTGTCTTATCTATTTGGCAAAAGGTCTCAGGCCCTGATTCTCCAAGGTACCCTTAACTCCATCTGCAGCACAAAGCATCAGGGCTCTGCCTCTGCACACCAGGCATTCCTGTGTGCTCTGCTGCAGCCTAGCACAGAAAATAGTCAGCTGAGGATGAATCCAATTCATTTATGAAATCACTCATGAATTTAAGCTTAGATTCATTCATTGACTAAGGCTATTCAAAACAGTCCTGGTTATATTATATACAGATCATAAAGTAACCCATAAAATCATCACTGGCTAACTTTTTTTCCTTTAATGTACTAACTGAGCTGTTACTAGTGTCAAAAGTTGATGCTTATGTGTTGGCAAGTTTACAGGGAGTGGATAAATTACTTAAGTCAAAGGGTCAGAGAAAGAGAGGACCCCTACCACAGCCACAGGAAAATATCACCTTGTGGCCACCTCGCAGCAAATTTGCACCTCAGCTGGGAATGCCTGGGAGGGAGCCCTGAGGCAGCAGAATTGTCTTGCACCTCCAGCTGCACCAACTCTGTAAATTGAACTCATAGTCAGGCTATACAGGAAAAAACAAGAGGTAGTTATTTATCATACCTCTTTGAAAAGGCAGAACGAACAAAAAACAGGATGTAGAAGTGATGCAGTAAACCTAAAATCAACAGGTTCCTACTTTTTTTTTCTCCTTTTTTTTTTTGCTTTTTTTTTTAAACACATGAAGTTAAGTTACAGACATCATATAAAATGCACACTCACTTTATGGAATTCCTGCATAGTAGGAAACAAAGGCCAGCGCTAATCCAACAGCTTTGTTAACAGCGGGATGCCATTTACAGGTGCAAGGAAGATGCCCCAAATATATCCAAATATAAACAGAGCATTACCCCCCTTCTAGGGAAGTCCTATGGCAACACTTACACATTTTGTTCAGAAGGAAAAAGAAAGCATTTTCTTGGGGATAAACTGCCAAAATAATTATTGTTTCACATCCATAAATTTAAGGCAATGTTACTTAGACCTGAGAAAATGAAAAAAAAAAAAGTGTAGATTTATTTTCTCAATTATACACATGCACTTGAAACTTCAGGATTTCCTGCTGTCTCCAAGTCTCAGGTGGTGCTGGGGAAAACAGCTGTGGGGACACTGCTCCGAGGTCTCAGGGTCAGATCCTGAGAGATGCAGAGTTTGTTCCAGAGACAGCTAATGGGAGCTGTGAGTGCTCGGACTCACCTGGCTCTCTTTCATGTATTTTCATTTTAAATACCTCTGTTTAAGACCTCTGGAGAGGGTTAACTCCAGAATGGGCCTGTAGTGCACCAGTAACCCTGAAAGGTTTGTATAGCAAAACTGTAGATAAAATAGACAATAAAATTACACACAGTAAATTTCCATGATTCCCCCTTTGCAGGAGAAAAAAGATGTCAGGGTTAACAGTTTCACTGCACCTTTAAGCCATTCCCATAACTACAGAATAAATCCTTTAACACTAGTGTGAAATCTCACATTGTTCTGTGCTCTTCCTTGAAAAACAAAAATGTAAATTAAAACCAAAAATCAACTCGCAAACATTTCTCATTAAATGATAAGAGACATGAGAAAGGTCGGGTGGGGACTGCAGACACACAGCATGCTAAGGAGTTACCAAACAAAGTGCAATGGTTTTTGACTCTGCGGGAGGACGGACGGACGGACAGACGGCTCCCCTTCAGTACCAGCTGGATGCCTCTGGAGAGCTCCGGAGGTACCGTGTGGATCTGCAGCCCTAAAGCTCGAGTTTGAGGTTGGCTGGGCTCCACAGCCCCACGTGCAGCTGCAGCAGCTCTGCACACCTTGGCTACATCTCTGCACATCCGCGACTGCAGGACAGGGATTCGCCCGCGCAGACACGGCCGCTTCCCAAACGTGAAATTTAGTTGCCAATAGAGGATTCGATGGCTGGTTCTAGAAAGCTGCTTGAGCCACAGCTGAAAGATGGACTCAGACCTAAAATCTGTGCACGCCTGGTGTAGTTTCTGTGGGATCGCCTCCTTCTCCTGAACACAACTACAGACACCAACCATCCCTCTCCTCTCTCCTGCTCCCATCTGAGCAGCCGGACCCCGCAGCCCTTGCTGTCAGCTTTGGCCCGGGTCTGCCATGAGCCCACGAAAGCAGGGCTTGGGCAGAGGGTCACTAAAAAGCAGAAAGTCTCCAGGTTCCCACAGTGAAACAAGTTTATCACCATCCACTGCCTGGCGAGAGGGTCTGTGGGCAGATTTTTTGCTGATATTTCAAACGTGACTATCCAAAGATCAGAGACCAAAAGAAACTCAACAATCCTCATCAGACTAGAAAGCAATTTCCACTGCTCACCAGCAACTCCCTACCCTCCTCTCCCAGGTTCAGAGGATGAACAGGGAGTCACAGCTCCTTTACTCACCCGCTGGGAACTAAACCCTTCATCAAATCACACATTAACGAAGCTCACTGTGTGCAAAAGACTCTTACGCTAAAACAGGTCCACCCTACATAGTGCAGTCAACACAGTTTTTAACTTAAATTTGCAGCTTGTTCTTTACAAGTGCTTGGCAGAGAATATTTATATTCTTCTGACACCATATAAATAATATTTATACAGCTTAGACATTTTGAGACATGCATTAGACTTTAGGTAGTACATACTTCTTGATCATATATGCAAATATTACTGTCAATTAAACCGAGCAACCTTATGCTGGACCATGTCTCGCGTTATCCAGGACGTTTGACGGGGGCTCCGAATCGTCCATGGGCAGGACCAGGCGTGTTCCCCGGATTACGAGTTCATGGTCCCCAAAAGCCAGCTCCCGGTCCAGGGCATCCTCCGAGCTGTTCCCCGCGAACCGCCGGGACGCGCCGCTGGACGCCACCGAGTCGGTGTTCACCGTGGAGTCCCCGTACGTCAGGCTGATGTCCCCGTCGTTCAGAATGAGGTCGGAGTCATCGTCCTTCAACTGCTCTTGATTCTGGGGAACAAACAGGAGGAAAGTGCTGTAAGACTCTTCCAGAAGCACTAATTACAATCGCGTGGTGATGGCGACTGAGCAGAGGCAGAGGCACTGAGTCACAGGCTCTCCTGCACAGTGACCAGAACCAGACATGGCACAAACACACACATCTCAGGGCCCAGGTGACTCACACCACACAGAATTTCTCTGCAGACTGCCCAAAAGGGCTCTCCCAGCTCTCTTCCTTCTGGTGCCATAGCCAGGTACACAGGGAATGCAGCACTGAGTGGCTTTGACCAGACCAAATACTCATGAGCACAGGAGTGCACTGCTGACCCACCACAGCCACTTCTGGTTTGTCAGGGAACCTGATGCTGATACTGTGCAGACAGGGCAAGAAGACTGCTGGCATGGACAGCTGCCCCTGCAAGGGGCCCCTGGGCATGGCAATGCTGGAAACCTTTCTGGTTGTGAGTGATGCAGCTGAAAGTGCTGCAGGAATGGCTCAGCTGCAAGGCTGGAAGCAAGCAGGGGATAGGGAATTGTGTGTCCTCCCAGCTGGGCCTGGGGAAGGGCAGCTGTGACAACTTCATTGAGCCAGTCACTGAGGAACCACCATGAATACACCACAAAACCCTTCATGGCCTAACAGCAGGCTGGAAAAGCAAAATGCTCACGGGAATTAGCTCATCCATCAGCCCCAATATCTGATTTCCCTCATGCTCCCAGCTTGATGCTGCAGAGCAGCATCCAAAAGAGAAACATAAACACATCAAACCCACAACACTGTGACAGGAAGGACACTAAAGGACTCACCTCGTAAGCCTGGGGGCTCGTCAGGCACCGGGCAACAGGCCCACAGCACCCTGGGAGCGTGGTGGTCAGCGGGGGACCGCTGTGTGTCAGGAGAGGCTTTAGATAGCTACGGAGAGGGTTAAGGAAAAAAGAGGAATGGGGCCCTGTCGGTGAGGCAAGGGGTGGGATGGCAGCACTGAAGGACTCAGCATTGCAAGGAAACCACAGAAAGAAAAGAAACACAAATGCGTGGAAGCACAAAAGTTGTAACGGTGTGCAACAAGAATGCAACCAAGCACAGCAGGACACAGTCCTGGCAAGATGCTCAGCAGCACTGCTTGTCCCATCACCCTGTGCCCCTGAGCCTGACATCACTCCTCCACTAATTCACAGCACTGCATCTGCAAGGGAGGAGAGGCACAGATCTTCCAAGAGGGACTGCAAATAAGAAAACCCCCATCCCTTCCTGCCCACCTGCCCCTGGGATCGAAGACTCCCAGGACTGCAACTTGAGAGAGCCCAGCTTTGAACAGAACTGCTGCTGCATTCCCACTGACAGAGGATGGAAATGGTCATTTCTTGCTGCCACAGACGTGAGCAGGTGCAAAGCAAAACACAGCAATGTCACAGGAAAGCAAACACTGGCTCCTCTGCTAAGCAGGGAGCAAGTCATGGTCTGAGTGAGAGGTGTCTGGGCAGAGGGATCTGACATGGCACACACAGAGTGCCACTCAAGGATACTTGTGATCGAAGTTGTACCACATGCGGAAAAGCCAAGCGCTTTCAGCCTTCGTGCTCCTCCTCTCGCTCTCTGGGACACCCTGTGGGAGAGCAAAACATTAAGGAGGGGCAGCCCAACATGCCATGACCTGGATCAGGGCCAGGAAACCCCATGGGACACTGGATTATTCCCAGGGGACACAAAGAGACACAGACTTTCCCACTGCCTCTTCAGAAGAAGCCTTTGGGTTATCACGTGTCTAAGGACGTTCACACCACAACAAGCTGCATTCAGCAGCATTCAACTGCTCTAGGGAGGTGGTATCAAAGCACAGAGTGACCTTTTTGCTGCTAGAGCCTTCCAGAGTCTGGCCCCAAGGTTTAAAGTGCCTCTGAGCCAGCAGCTGCACCCAGACATCACATTTAATAGTGACTGACAGGTCCAACCTCAGGTCCAATCTCCATCAGATCTCGCCTGACATTGCTGTATGCAAATAATTGTGCTTTATGGGAACTCGAGGCTTCCTTTTGGTCAGAGAAAAATATATAAAACTGTTTGGTGGGGACTATGAATACAATTACATATTTCATAGAAATCTGGCTTACAGATTTACGGCCCTGGGCTGCCTGTCACATTTGATGCTTTCCTTTCAGGAGATGAACAGCCCAATAAATGGCCCTGAATAAAATGAATCTCCGAGGTGCAGAATCCACACTGAAACCAAGGAGAGCCACAGCCACAGCATGACCAGGCTGCAGACACATGAACGAGACAGCCGGAACTACCAGGCAGGAAAACTCCCGAGGCTGTGGGGCTCCAGCATTTATCTCAGTGTGGTCAGTGGTTCCAGGGCTGCCACATAACTACCCACAGGAAAAGGGGGTAAGCAGGGGCTGAGGGTACCCATGGGTAAAAGTGGGGCAGAAGATGCTACATAAAATGAGTCAGTAAATGGTGTTTCTGTACTGCTCTGGATGCTGGGATGAGGCAGAGCCTCCATGCTCACTTTGGGATTTATTTCAAACCCAGCAAGGGAGAGACTGAATATATTGCAGCAGCAACGTGGACTGACTAAAGAGTCTACCATTATTTCTGCGCCCTTCTTTCCAGCTGAGTCAAAACAAGGCTCACGAAAACCAGAGAGCACAGAAAAGCTGTGACTCCCACTGACTGCAAACGCTTTCACATAGGGAGCTAAAAACTCCTGCAGCTGGAAGGAAACGAGCACAGACAGGCATTCAGAGGGTCAGGATGTAAGCCCTGCCCTGAGGGTGCAGTGCAGATTCCTCTGCGGAGGTGCCCAGCAGAGCACACTCACCACGTTCTCCTGATCCGCGTCCACGCCGACCCTGCGAGGAGAGAACAAGGACAGCGTTACACAGGGGCTGCAGCTTGGGATGCGGGGCAAGGACAGGATCTGCCCCTGGTTTTTAAACCCGAGCAGCCTGAGGAGAGGGACGTGCTGAGCCAGGGGAGCCCCGCACCCACCGGATGTTGAGGCAGGACAGCATGGCCGTGGTGCCCCCGCCGAACACCCACACCGTGAAGAAGACGATGAGCAGGGTCGTGCTGAACATCATCTGCCGCGCGTAGGTGGCCGTGTCACGGATGGCCAGGGCGAAGGCCATGGCTCCTCGCAGCCCTGCGGGAAGGGACAGCTGAGGAGCTGTGTCAGCGCCCAGCACAGGCCACCCATGGGCAGCTTCCCACCTGGGGTTTACATCCTGTGCCCCTCTGCTGGGACATCCACCACGAGGGGAGAACGGTGATGATTGTGCCACCCCTCTTCCCGAGCCCAGAAAGGCAAACCCTCCTCCTGCCCCATAACCCTCCTCCTGCCCCATAACCCCCCTCCTGCCCCATAACCCTCCTCCTGCCCCATAGCCCTCCTCCTGCCCCAGCCACGCAGGACATTCCGACATCATTCCTACATCTCAGACCACTGAGCCCTTCCTGCCCAGCCTTCCCTCCAGACATTGCCCCTAAGAGATTTAGAGTTGAATAAGGAATATTTCCAGGTTCTCGGGGGCAAGGAAGTGCCAATGGGGCACACGGTCAGAGGAAGGATGCAGTAACGTACCAGCAAACATCATCATGTGCTGCAAATTCGTTCCAATCTTATTTCGCCTCCCCAAATTCAGTAAAAATGACAATGGGTAAATATTGGCAGCTCTTCCTAGGAAGATAGCAAGCTGTATTTGCACATGTTAAGGAAATTGCTTTTCCTGTGTCTCCCATCACATCCCACCTGCACACAGAGCCGGCTTCTACTGCCCAGCAGAAACTGGGAGCCGCAGAAACACTGGTGCTCTGGCTGCAAAGATAATAACCCAGCTCTGAGTGCTACAGCCCTGTGGGAAGAGCAGGCTACTGCCTCGCTGAAACACAGCACACACTGCAATTCAGGAATATCATACAGAGACACGCACAAACAAACAAGAGAAATGATGAAAGGACATGTTAGACAAGTGAGAGGAGAGAAAAACCACCATTTCCCACACTGTGCTCTCCGCTGCCAGGTCCATTTTGCACCCCAAGAATTATTTGTTTTCTCTGAAGCTCAAGTTATCACAGCTATGACAACCCCTCTGACATTCCCCAGCATGCCACACTTCACAGCTGGGTTTGAAGCTTTAAGCCAAGTCCCATTCCCAAAGATTATTCAGCAAAATGAAAGCAGCAGCCGTTGAGAAGGAAAAAAAAAAATCCAATACTCTTTCTGTTTTCATAGCCTGCGAGATACAAGAATCACCAGCCCCTTCATATTGCTTTTTATCTTTGAAGCTGTGTCTTTTAATACCAGCACCCAGATGGCAAAAATAATCTTGGAGCCAGTACTCAGCACAGCCTTGAATAATATGGAAAATGCTTCTAGCTTTTATGCTCTTTCCTGAACATCACTATTTGCATAAGAGACGTATTTCATGATCTCTCTCATGAATGAGCTATTTCATCAGCGAGTTAGCCAGTTCCCACTGAAGAGGCACAGCACAAAATTCCAGTATAACAGCCCAAATGGCATTTCTCTGCTCACCACCCCTTCTGCCCCACTGCAACCGCATGAAAGCTGATCAGGGAAATTCAGCTGAGCCTGCTGCAAACCCACAGGCCAGCCCTGGCAAAAACGTTTTGTTTACCACTATAAACTTGCTTCAGTGCTGGCAAAGGGTGAAAATAACTCTGCACATTTAACTGGGCTCCCTGTGACAGGAAAAAAATTCCTTCAAGACACTAGTTTTTCTGAGACATACCAGAGCCCTTGTTCCCGTTAGTGTCAGCCTGCAGAACAGGAAATCCTTTCTCATGACATCATTCAGAGGCATCTACTGTAGCTGTAACTGTGCTGTTTGACCAAAAAAAAGGCTTTTTTCAGGGTTAACCAAGTGCACAAGCAGAGAAAAGAGGAAATAAATGGCTAAAAAAGGCCCCCTTTGCAAAGGCCCTCCTGGTGCCACATGACAGTGCCCGACACTGGCATCATGGTCACCCTGAATGATGAGTCCCTGCAGCAGCTGATCTGGATGCCCACGAGAGGAGAGAAGACAGGGGGAAAAAGAAAATAACAGAAAAGCTGGAAAAAGAATCTCCGTCTTCTTAAAATAACCAGCAAAGGCACCACTACATGGTGGAAATCCCCTTTTAAAAATAAAGCCAGACTGATTGAAAAAAACAAACCCACTCATTTGAATGAAAAACACAAACTGGGAATGAGGCACCTCTCCCTTTCTTTCTTTTTCTTATAAATTGGGCTCCAAAGGATACGAAGGCCCCCACCACAAAGGTAGGGTTAAAGACATGGTTCTGGAAGGTGAACAGTGCAAGTCCCATGTAGGAGAAGATGAAGTTTTCTGCCAAGAAATTCAGAAGCTCAAACAACTGAAAGAGAAAAACAAATTAAAAGTGAGTTAGACATAATATAGATTTAACGAGAAAAGCATGTTAGCCCATCCGTCATGCAATAAATACTTCTGCAGAAGCAACCCTAGTGAAATGCAGCTGTAAGAAGACAGATGCACCTAATTCTGGCTAGAGGGAAGGAAAAAATATTGAATTTGAAATTCAGAGAGGCTGAAAGGGTCTGAGTTCTCACCTGCTTAGTTCTGTGTTGGGACTCTGTGGATAAGTTGTTATAGGTGTAATGGGCCTGTGTGATCCCACAGAAGAGCACAGCCACCACACCTGGGGAGCAGAGCATCACATTAGACTCCTGGTCAGGAAAAGGGAGCCAAGCTGCACCCCAGGACTGTAGAGAACTTAATGCAGTAACCCCAGAACCCAGAATCATTAAACTTCTGCAAGCAGAGGAAGAGCCCCAGCTACAATTGATACTGAGAGAAGCAAAACTCAGTGGCCCCTCATCCCTGCAGATCTCCATCCCAGAGGCAGGGCTGTGCTGGAGCTTGCCTGTAAAGCCACACGCTTCAGCCAGCAGGAACGTGCTCCAGGACATCAAGAAGAACAAGCCGGTCTCCAGCAACGGGAACTCCCGAAGTTTGGTGAACTTGGTGACGTTGCAGATGGTTAAGGACAATTTGGAGAGACACTGCAGGCTAACAGCATATCAAATCAAATTGTGCATCACAGTCCGCGCCTAAAAAGGCTATGGTACTGTCCTTCATTAATTTAGGACAAAAGAATTAAACACCTGGGTGAAATGCAGTGCAGCAAAAAATAAGGAAGCTGTTATGCAAACACTTGGGGAAAAAAACAAACAGTGAAAAGGATATTAAAGCTGTCACAACTCCAGTAGCTGCTCCCATTGCAAAAGATCCACTGAATATCCCCAGGAAGATCCCGATGGACTTGAACATCGCTGTGACATCAAACGTGTGGCTGTTGTCACCCGCTGGCTGATACGCAACTATTGAGCTGGAAGAGGAGGGAAAGCACAAGAACAAAACTGCTTAGTCTGGAGGGAGAGGCACCTCGGTGCTACACGAGCCTTGCAAAGTGCTACAACTGCTGCAAACGCCGAGCCTGAGGAACCAGGGAGACACAACACACTGCAGTCCCCTGGGATCACAGCGTGCAGTGGCTGCACACCCTCCCTGTGCTGGGGAGTGTGGGATCCGCCACCCCACCTAGGCCTGGCTCTGCACTCACTCCCAGACTTTAGAGAGCAGGGGACCAAAGCCCATGCCTCGTGTGATGTGTCATTTATGGTGGTATGTGGGGGGTTTGGCACCAGCTCTGTGATGCCAGGCGCTGTGGGACCACGAAGCATTCAAGCAGGAAAGCTCCATTTCTCCACCGAGGTGGCTGATGTGAACATGCCCTGGAGAGCTGTAACTTCTCCTGTTCTGCCACATTTAACATGCACTACATTTAGTTTGCACTGCTCCGAGTTCCAAAGTGCAATAGCACAGGGTAGCCAAGGCAGACAGTGCCATGCACAACAGCAACACCATTCTCTGCATCCTCAAGAGACCTTTGTGATGAGATGGCAAACAGGTCTGCAGTGCTGATCCCATCTCTCAATCTGCTCCCTCCCACCTCCTGATGAGCTGAGCCTACCATCAGCCATTCCACTCTTCTACCTGGACAGGCTGAGATAGAGGGGAGCCCTTATCCAGCTCCTAAATCCCATTTATCAACTCCTTACATCACTTTCCTTGAGGTAAACTTACCAAAAACATTAACTTCCTAGTTAGCAATCCCTTGGCTCACACTGTTACAACTCCTGGATGTGAACTTTAAACGTTTGCTGTTTAATCTGCTGAGAACAGACACTTAAGGCCTTGAACACACATCCTGCAGCTTTCTCCCCTAACTATACACCAACATTTTTCTGCAACACAAATGACAAACCTCCGCTTTCCAACACATCACAGGTAATTTCCCTTGCTAAACTTTCCTGCTTTTAACACATCTCAATTTTCCGCGTTGCCTTGTACACTGCAAGCTGCAAATTTCTCCGTGATTTAATTCCTTTCATCAATCCCATCTCATTCACCAACATCCTCTTACTCTGGGTTTTCAGGTTTCATTTTTTTTTACATCCAGACTGGTTTCACTTCCCCTCCATAAACAACTCTCTGAATGTTGGTTTTGCATTTTAACCTCTTACAGTTCTCCTTCTGGTTTTGTTTTTTGCATTGCCAGTAAGACATTATTGCCAGCTCCCCTTTATTTCCCCTGTTCCTGCCCATGGGGCTCCCCGTGGTGTTTAATCCCTGTGAATCCTCCCTTTGGAAGAAGCAGGTAGAGACCCTGCAGCTGCATTTACCCCTCTGCTCCCAAACTGCAGCCCTGCCACCTCACTGCCCACCAGCTTTCGGTTCTGGGTTCGATTCCTCTTCATCCTGCAACAAGTTCCTGCTGCCAAGCCAGGAACAGAAAGGCACAGATCCTGCTCCCTAAGCACAGGAACAGACATTTGTCCAGGGCTGAAAGCAGGCAGGAGAGGAGCCTTAGGGCACCCAGACTGGGCAAAAGCCACTGAAGAGCCCAGCTCCTCATCCTCCCCTGCCCGCAGTGCTGAGGCAAAATAAAATAACTGCTGAGTGAACTTGGAGCTGCTGTCTTGGTGCAAATTATCCTGTTTCGGGGAGGGGGTGGACTGAGCTCAGCTTGTGGAGAGAGGAAAGCAGGAAATCAGAGCAACAGCGACAGAGCTGGCACTGAAGCAGTGCAAGAGGCAGATCACTGCGGGCGGTGCCATCACCCACACGTGCCGAGATCCACCACGAATTCCATTACTCTGAAGCTGAATCCACCCACTCCCACCCAGAACCTACCAGCACAGGCTGGAAGACCCCAGCCCCTCCTCACTCATGATCACTTCTGAAACACAGTCTGGCTGTGCAGCGTTTCCTCTCGCACCAGCGGTGACACATCCAGCAAAAAAGCCAGAGTGAGCAATACAAAGAGTTCCAGAAACCTCAACAGAAACACTCAATTCAGTAAATACAACACACAGCTCACAGTGTGTTACTTGCTGCCTCCAGTGAAACCCACACAACCAGCACGCTGGAGTGACAAGTATTCCAGAAATATTTTCTCCATTAGTCTTAGCTATATGTTAAGCTGTCACCATTGCAGGTGTTATATATTCCCGAACAAATTCCCATGATGACAACACAGTGAAAACGCAGATAAAATATGTCCTGCATGCAGAGGACATAAAATATTAAAGAATATAAAACATTCTTTAGAAAGGCAGCAAGTTTCCCATGTGTTCAGTCAAGGGCATTAACTCCAGCTGTAAGCACATTAACTCCTTGAAGTGGAGAGAGAACGGAAACTGCTCCTTCACCAGCTATTTCCACCTAAACAAAAGCAGGTATTTGTGGATGGGAAGCAGTGCAGGTAGGAGCAAAGCCATCAGCAAGGAGTTTCAGTGGGAACTTGTGGCTTAAAAGCAGACATAGTGCCCTTCCTGTTTCAGAGGGACATAAAAACTTCCCTATGGATGGGTGGACCGACCACAAAACCAAAACAAAACTATCCATCATGCAGGGGGAAGTTGTAAGGCCAATCCGTAATCTCAAGCAGTGGTAAGCAACGAGGACATGCATCAGAATGTCACTACAGCTTTTTGGGGCACTTAAGATGCTCTTGCAAAACACCCATGCTCCTATTTTACAGGGGCAAGGCCGAGTGGCTCCCCCCAGCTCCTGACATGTAACACGTGCAACAATTGTAAATAAAAACAGAGGACACTTACGAAGACAGCACTATGGCAACGGCATCATTGAGGACGCTTTCGCCAAAGAGAAGGGCATACAGCTCAACATCGACCTGGAGTTCATGGAATATGGCAAGGACAGTCACTGACAAATAGAAAAATAGAGAGACATTCGAAAAGGTGCTGTTATTTCGATGTAATCAAAGACAAAACGTCCTTTTTAGAAAGCTGCCTTCCTGCACATCTGTGCCACTGCTGCGATGGTGCCAGCTGCCCCCCGTGCTCCCTTTGATAGTCTTCTTCTGCTCTTTCAGATTTGGATTTGATTCATCATTTCCCTCCTCCTTTTACTAAAACACATCCTGGCCTGTTGAATTTTTGCAGGCAGACATAAACAAACTCTTCTCTGAGCTTCCCAGGGTCTGAGCTCACGGGCTGGGCCACTGTACCAGGCTGGCATGAGCCACCCAGCTGTTGGGATGCTGCTAGCTCTGAGCATCAGGGAGAGCCTTCCTCCACCTCCAGAAGGCCAGCAGGATCAGGCTTGTCCAGGATGATAACTGCCTTTTCTTTCCATTCCTGATACTCTGAGAGAAATCCTTGGATTCAACACATTTTAAGTGTCAGCACAGACACATAACATTTCAGACCTGACTGGAAACAGCCAGGCATTGGCTCAAACCCCATGTTGGGGTTTCTGTGATGTACAGCCACATGGCAGAGATCAGAGCTCCCTCAAAGCTCTTCCATGATCCAGCAGCTCCAAGAAGATAATGGAAAGCAGCAGGGTTTGCATATCAGCCTCGCAGAAACATCACAACATCCAAAGCAAGCAAGATGGAACACATGGTGCATCGGGCACAGTTCAGGCTGAGGGCTGAGCCAATTCCAACCAACTTCTGTGAGTCTTTAAACAGCACTCAGGGCACACTGAGGGGGGTTTAACCCATTTATGCACAGGGAAATGCTCCATTTCTACCTGTGAAATCTTCTTGTTCCTATTTCAAGCCCAAAGAAGGGATGCGACACCGACAGCTCATCTGCAGCATTTCTAAGCATTAGAAGATTTCCAGCCCTGCTCAGTAAAGTGCAGGAGCAAAGAGAGGCCTTTTTGTGATCCTGTGTTTTTACATCAAGCGAGAGCATGCAAGTAAACAGCTACCACATACAAGCTATTATGAACTAAGTCAAATTTAGTTGGATGAGGCATGTTTTTCACAGTTTTGATTTATAAAGTGCATCGGTAAACAAAGATGTGGCTACTGTCCTCAGCACTGCTCATTAAGGTGTCTCATTAATCTAATTTCAATTACATTAGCCTCTGCCAAAATCAAACCAAACTGGAAGCAGGAGAAAATAGCTAAACTAACCAAAACTATCAGCTGAACCCTCTCCACACTACACATCTTGTTCTGCAACAGCTGCTGGCACAGGCTGGCAGAGACACAATGCCAAACCCCAGCAAAGCCAAGAGAGAGGCTGCCTAGGACTTCACTGCAAAGAAGGATTCAGGAAAGCAGAGGTTTGGAAGCTGTATTGCACATAACTGAAGAAAATTAAAAGGCACAGAGACAAATCTGACCTCTAAGAACGTCACAAATAAATTAAGCTCCAAAATTCAGAAGGAGGGAATTCACAGGGGTTTCAGACTTCCTTCCTCTCTGCTCTGCCCCACAACTCAAACCAGGCCAAAATGTAGGGAAAGCATAACATACCTGGGTCGGTGGCTGACACGATGGCCCCGAACAGGAGGCAGTCAGTGAAGTAGAAATCTCCCCCGAGCTGCCCAGTGACTTTCATCAGCGCCACGCAGCCGTACACAACAGAGCTGGGGATCAGAAGAGGCAGTTACACATCTCTGCAACGCGTTAAAACAACATTCATATTGGGCTTGATTTCCCTGAATTTACCAGATTAAAGCTATCCGAATGCCAGAACACCAAAGAACTGCATGGGATGGGCTGAGCCTGGTGAAACCCCAGGGCCACGATCTTGGAGGTGAGTGCTGGACCACACACACCAAAGCACCCTCTGAACTGGGGTACAAACATGGTGCCAGCAGGGAACTGGGACCAGAACTCCTCCAGGAGCACAACAGGGCTAAAGAAAAGCAGCAGCCAGGCTTATGGGGTTGCACGATCACTTTGCAGTGTTGCACATTAACATAGCTCAGTGAGGTCACCTTGGACTGACTCTGAAATGGCCAAAACTTTCAGCAAGGAGCAGATAACGCAGATGTTGAGTTTGCTTGAATCCACTGGACTCCAGTGGAAAACACCCTATGTCAGCCTGTGTGCTACTATCCAGAGTGGGAATCATCCAGTAGCCTCTGCACAGAGGGATAAATAATTTGAAACACATCTGTGCTCACTAGACACCCGCCTTTATGATCCTCCTCTCTACTCTTGTGCCTCAAGTTTATGAGGGTTTTATGCTTTCAATAATTTGAAGTTGCTGATTTTTCAAGATAATCTTCTCTGAAGTCTGAAACTTTCCTTGCCATGAATAACTATTCTCATGGGATGCTGAGATAGCACTTTCCAAATAGGCAGTAACCACCCTGTCCACGCAGCAGAAGTCTGGACAGTAAATAGTATTATTTGCTGCTGCTGAGCAGCAGTAGCAGAGCCTGTGTGACCTTTCAGGGCTGGGATTAGCAGCTTCAGCTCCAGGCTCAGAGCACTTCTCCCAAGCACAGCTCCAACCCCTGTGGAAGAACCAGACCAGCTCCGTCTACTCACCCAATCACCAGGCAGGAAATGGCAGTGCCGAGGAAAGCATATGCCAGGATAGATCCCAAGTTTCTGAAGAAGTGCCTCTAGTAGGAGAAGAAAACCAAAAACTGAATTATATTTTGCTAACTATTTCAAGCCTGCACAGGCACCCACACAGTGTCCACAGCAGCTTGGAGCCAGCTCAGACACCACGAGCTGGACAGGCACAGGGTGCCCAGCACAGCACAGTGCAAGACCAGCAGTTAATGCAGCATTAATAAACATGAATGTACCATTTTCTCATACCTGGACATTTAATAAGGTGCTATTCCAAGTCCTGGGAACTGATTTCCTAACCCAGCAGCATTCCTCCTTCCTTCTCCCGCAAGCTAAACTGCATCATTCTCCTCTCCTTCCAAGTCAGCATTTCAGAGAGCTGCTGCTTTCCAAAACCTTCCCACATTCCCATGTGCTTGGAAAGCTAGGATTGCTGAAATGGCCTGGCTGACCCCAAAAACCCCTGCTGGAATCAGCTGAAGTCACTGACCCTTCGCGGGGCAGAGGGGCAGATGAGAATGATGGGGGCACTCTCAGCTCTGCTTCCCACAATCCCACATTTGCTGGGGAAAACCATACCCACCCCCGCAGCCTCGGCCTGCTGAGCAAGCATTAAAACACTCGCAAGTATTAAAAATTCTCTGGAGGCAGAGGAACTAAAAACATCAGCACTGTAAAGGCACGTACCCTTTTCAAGCTGTAGCCTGCATAAAATATAATGGGAGGAAGCAAAATGTTGAAGAATACTTCAGGATCAAAAGTCACCTGTTAAGAAAGAAAAAAAAAAAAAATAGTAAAATGATTTGTTAAAATTTTGTAAGATGAAACACAAATAAGAAAGTAATATATGGAGGAAGCCCTGTATCCTCACTACGTGAATCCTGTTGGGTCAACGCTGAGGATATGTCTGGGATCTTCTGGAGACAAATTCCAGAGTCTAAACAGCTTAAATTAAGATGAGCTAAAACTAGAGCTTCATTACATTGTGTTCAACATATAAATTACTGCTCATCACAATCACAAGTTAAAAAACCAAAATAAAAACACTTAATCCAGCAGACCCAGGAGCTGTCCCCACGGAGGGAGTGGGCAGCACCACTCACCTCTCCAGTCACCGCCTCCCTTACCTTTCTCAGCATCTCATTATCCTGGACGTTGTTGAGCTCCTGGGCGCTGATTTCCCCCTTCAGGGTGTACTCGTAGTACTTGCCACTNTGAGCTCCTGGGCGCTGATTTCCCCCTTCAGGGTGTACTCGTAGTACTTGCCACTGACGTTCACCAGCAGCGTGGCCGGGCTGGTCTGCACTTGGCAGCTCAGGGTCACGTTGTTGACGTCGCTGGGGACGTGGATGCCGTAGCGCAGGACCACACCGACCAGGACACCTGGGGAGGGACACGGTCTGTGAGACAAACCACGGCAAACTCCCAGAATGATCCCTCTGAGCATGGATGCAGCACCAGGATCCTGACCCCCTGCTCAGCTGCTGAGCGCAACCACCAACCCAATAACTGCCCGTGTGAATTGATCCTTCCTCGTCCCCCGTGAGCCAGGCAAACGCTCCGTGCTCATGGGGAGTTTCTAACACAGCCACGGACAAGTCCTGGAGGATTTGGACTACCCAGCAATCAGCCAAACCCTCACTCCAGTGCAGCAAACAGCCAACACTGAGGGCACGCTGGGTTTTTTAGCGTGAGCAACTCGCACTGCTGGGCCAGGTGCTGTCACATGTGCTCAAACTGTGCTCCTTGCACCTTGAAACCTGCCATTGATACATTAAACTCTTCATTTTGGCAGGGATTAAAGATGATACCCAGCAACCATCTTTAATCCCTGCCATTGATACATTAAACTCTTCATTTTGGCAGGGATTAAAGATGATACCCAGCAACCATCTTTAATCCCTGCCATTGATACATTAAACTCTTCATTTTGGCAGGGATTAAAGATGATACCCAGCAACCACCCTGAGGCTGGCAAGCATCCTTCCTAAGCTGCTGCAGCACCATACAGCCTCCTCCCAGCCCTCCCTGTTTTTATAAAACCGCATTTTAAAATATAAACATATAAACATATAAAACTGTTTCCCAGTCCAGGCCAAGCACCTAGATCTACTCCTTGCCCCTGCAAACTTCAGCTCTGCACCACAAGCAGCAGTCCCAGGGCAGCCCTGTGAGGCAAATCTGCCTCCAGCTCAGCTGCTAAGTAGGGGCATTTTGGGGTTAATTTGCAAGCCAGCAATTTATAAGGCATTTCTCTTTTGTTGTCTGAGGTCTCGAATCCAGATTCAAGTGTGTTGAGTGCCCTCCTGGCAGAGTGTTTTGACATCTGCAGGCTGGGGAAGAGGGGTGTCCCACAAGACACCTTTCCATGTAGCCTTCAGCACAAAAGGGTTTGGAAACTCCTCGATTAAGGCGGCCCCGAGCAGCCACAGAAATCCTAGATCTTAACCCCATCTCTGAACCACACATTTATGAAAAGCTTTTGGACACGTGGGAACTAAACACAGACCGCAACGTTCCGAAGGCTTCTCCATTTGCCTCCCAGGACGCTCCTGCTTCCTTACTGCTGCCTTAATTAGGACCTTGCTCTGTGCTTTCCTACAGGCAGGGCACAACCCTGACCGACGGGAACACCCAACTCTTCCTGTGCCACCACCTCTGCGGAGCAGAGCCTGGGCAGGACACTGTGGGGCCCCAGCCCATTCAGCATCTCCTGCAGCCAGTTCCTGATCTGCCACCCACTTTTTGACTTCTCCTCCCTTGGCCACAATTTTTCCAGGGTAGGATTTGCTATTTTTCTCGATGGCGAGAAGAAAAGCCCCCACCAGAGCACACACCCAGGTCATGAGCACAGGCAGAGGAGGTGGCTGCACACAAACTCACCACAGCTCAGCTCAGGGACTGGACAGACACAAAACCCCGGTCTAATACAGCACTTTGCAGCACAGGTGAGCTAAAAGGCTACCAGTGCTTTTAAGCCATGTGCCATCAACCAGGCACTCACCACTTCGGGCTTTATCCTGCCCTGAATCACCCTGGTCACAGAACAGCACAGCCAGGCATGGTCAGCTCCAGCACGGAGGGTTCAGGGCACGTCACACTGTACAGAGCAGCTGAGAGCTGCTTTTACACCACCATCACTTAGAGGGGACACCGAAAGGAATTCTTGAGCTTACTTTTCCGCCAGCCTCTGCTCCTGTGATCTTCCAGCACTCCAGAAATAAAAGTGTGGAATGAAAGCAAGTATGTCAAGCACATCATGATGCCACAGCATGTATTTACATGAACATGTGGCAGGGGCTGCATGGCACCACAGCAGTGGGAAAAACACTCCATTTTCCTTTCACCCAGAAGATGATGATCCTAGAGGTACCACGGGAAACCACCAACACCCTTCACTGGGATAAAAGGAATTTCAAAAGGTTATTTACATCTGCTTATGGCTATTAAGGTACACCTCACTTCGCAGCCCTCCAGAACTACCTGGAGTGACTTCTGAAAAGTTTCTTCTTAAAAAAAAATTTATTTCAGAGGTTCATGCAGGAATCAGAAACCAGCAGCTGCCTGCCCTTGCTCAGATGGAAGGAAACCCACCCAGGAACCCCTATAAAACCCCAGCTCAGCACTGTGAGATAAGAGGCTCCACAAGAGGAAGGAGGGACAGACAGAAGGAGTCACTGCTGGGAATTCAGAAGGGATCCTGACTCACTCACCTCTCCAATCCTAATCCCTGTCCCAAAGCAGTGTTACATCTGATAGCACCCCTGCTCCTCTGCCATCTCCTTATCCAGGCAGCTGTTCCTGGCCCCGTGTGCCAGCTGAGTTCCAGACAGGGCCAAATTCCCACTCTGGCCAGGAATCGGGTAAGGGAAAAGGGACAGATAAACCTACAATATCTGCCAAAGACCCCTGTTTGGAAGTCCCAGAATCAGACTTTTTGTCTTGCTCAGAATAGGCTGCCTGGGAGGCTGCCAGGTGGGGAAAGACACCCACGTGCAAATACACAAATGCACAAATTGCTCCTGGGCACCCAGTGTGACCCTGCCAGCGGCCCCCGCCAGAGAGCCACTGTCAGAGTTACCTGCAGGGAAAGCATCCTGCTGCTCTGCTCGAAACCCATCATTCCACAAACATTCAATGGCCCCAGCAGCAGCCCCTCCTGCCCCATGGTGGATCTGATCAACCCTCCCCACCGAACGATGCTCACGGGAGGCACCTGGGACAAACCTGGCAGGGTTTTCCAGACACCAAGCCCAGTCCTGAGCTCAGGCTCCCTGCACCAAGCCCAGGGGACCAGGTAGGTGCTCCTGGTTCCGACAAGCTCTTAGGAAACGGTTCAGACTCTCCTGGCACTCACAGGGCTGCCCCAGCAGCAACCCGTGAGCCAGTATCGACATGCTTTTGCAGCCAGAAGTTTTACAAAACTGAGCCCTGGGAGGGAGCTGAGCTGAGCAGAGGGAACCCAACACTGAGGAAGCTGCCAGCCAAAAGCTGCGAGGAGTTGAGAAGCTGAAGGCAAAGCCGGCAAATTAATTGAGTTCTTTCATGCAAAGTGCAAGAGATTATTTTCATTGCATTTTTTCTGACTTCATTAAAAAGAACAAAAGCCCATGGGCTTTTTTTTAAGGTGCTGTTGAACATTTCCGAGGTAATGTTTTAAATGAAGACTAATATATTACCAAACCCAGTACTTAACAACAATGGAAGCAGACAGGATCCCCAGGCAAGCATTAATCCGGACACCAAAAGGAAAGAAAAATGCAACAACTGAAGACATCCTGACAACAAGCAGTTTAGACACATGCAGTCCAGGGGCCAAGTGGGAACAAGTACAAGGAAACAAAACTTCTAGAGAAGCTCCTGCACATCCACCATCAGACTCTGAGAAGAACTGAAACAAAATTGTTCAATTAATCATCTTAAATGCCGAGTACTTCAGATGTGGGAACCTCATTTTAAACACTGGAATGAAGCTTAAGGGCTACTAAGCACCTATTGTCTATCACTGTGAAATTACTCCAGCCGGTGCCCAGGTCTTGAACATCAGCTCTGAGCTGACAGTGTGATTTGCAAGATAGAAATTCACCTGGAGCAAGAGCTTATAACTTCCAGTAAAAACAAAGACAACAAGGAAACTGATGTGTTTTGCCAAAAGAGATACATGCAAAAGTTTTATTTGACTTAGTTGTTGTTCAGGTTTTTAAACAGAAAAAGACAAGCTTTTGCGATTTGCTTCTCTTGTTCAGATTTCAGGGTCTGTTTTGCAGCCCTTCCATGCTTTCAGCGAACTTCCTTGGGCTAAAAGCATCGCAGGGAGCCAGGGACAGCGATATCTCCTTTCTTCCCTGCAGATTTTAAGTCGTCACTATAAAACAACAGCATCTCACCACTCCTTGGGAATTACACATCCCTTTTCCTATGGCACCTGCCACTACCTGAGAAGCAAATGCCAAAAGCCTTGATGCCGGGGAAAACTTGGGATTTTCTGCATGATCAGACTGGTGACATTACCGATTTCACCAGCAGTTCTCTAAGCACAGTCTGCAGAAGAGCAGACAGAAAAGGTGCACTTTATGGATCAGCAGGAGACTGAAACAACCCAGGTTGTGCTCTGAGAATAAAGTGAGCACTCAGGTAGGTCAGGGAGAGAGGAGAATCAAGAGGAAGAAATGTCCAGGAGAAGAAGAACAAAGTTAAGGGCAAGTGTGGAAGCATGAAAGGAATAGAAAGTCGCTTGTCGAGAGCTCTGGGGCAGCAGGAGACAGAAGATCTTCCATGCTGGAAGCATGTCCTCCCACAGCACAGCTCCTGTCCCAGGAGGTGACCATCCCTGCCCTGGGCAGGAGGCCATAAATGTCTGAACTCCACTGAGCGGTGGCTGGAAGGAGTCTGAAAATGCAGAGCAGTATTCTGTGCCCCTGAAAACGCGGACCAGTATTTCGTGCCTCTGGGCTGACGCAAGTGTCTCCACCCCTTCATTTGGAAGGACACTTCCAATTAACTGAAACTTGGGATCACAAAAGCCAGTGGCCCAAACAGGTCAAGTCACAGCCTTCAGATCAAAGCTTTCTGCTGGGTGGGGGATTCAGCCACATCTGACTCTGTGTGGTCACACATCACCCCCAGCCAGCAAGGGCCGCACAGAGGTCAGACACTAATGACAGCACTCAGCAGGAGATGCCTTCTCAACCCTAAATTCAACAAATCATCCCTAGATACGGGTCCATGGCCATGTTAACCACTTCCGCAGCACACCTCCCAGTCCTACTTTGGTTGAACTAGAAGTTGTGCCAGATAACCCAGGGAGAGCCGTACATGGCCCCTCCACACCGTGCTTCAGGTGGCACGAGGCCATGTCACCTGAGTAAATCACAGGCCACCATTAAAACCCAAATGTCTACAGCCCCACTCCACTGACCCACAGCCTTATTCCACTTCCTGTGGGAATACACATGGGGCTCCTCTCCAGGAGGTTCTGTCACAGCAGGAGGAGGAACTCTAAATGTAGGAGCTTGTGCACACAGGTCCCCAGGCAGTAGGATGGAAGGCTACTGGCTCTGCAGGACTCTGAGCATGGCAAAGGGTGGGAGAACCCCCCAAATGGCCTCTTCACTCTTCTTGGACAGCTTCTGGAAATCTGGATGCTCTAAACGCAGGGTGGAAACACAGCCTCTGTCCCCAGCATGTGGGATCACAGAATCATAGAATGGTTTGGGTCAGAAAGGGACCTTGATCATCATCCAGTTCCAACTCTCCTTGCCATGGGCAGGGACACCTTCCACTAGACCAAGTTGCTCAGAGCCCCATCCAACCTGGGATGCAAGGCTCCTGACCAGTGCAAAGTCTCTGACCAGTGCAATAACTGGTCTGTGCTGCCCCAAGTCCCCACTCTCAACCCTGGAGCAGGTACGTGGGACCTGCCAGTGCTCAGTGACGTGGTAGCCCATGACCCTGCCAGCTTCACCCTGTGAGGCCGTCTGGAAAAACCCAGCCAGTTCCTCACTGCCAGAGATTTGGGAGTTACTCTGCCCTCGAGAGCCCTCCATATCTAGGGTTTGGAAAACAACCAACCCTTCCTCCAGTTACACCCAGATAAGGCTCAGCACGGGACACAGCGGAACGGGGCTGTCCCGGTGACACAGCAGCGTCCAGCTGCACCCACGAGGGGACGTGTCGTGTCCCCCCGCACCCCCGCACCCTTCGCCCACCAAACAAGCCTCGTCGCAGCCCCTCGGCCAGCGGCCACCAGGCACTGACCGAGAGAACGGCGCGCTGCTGGTCCCCGCTGGTGCTGCCATAGGAGTGGGCGGTCGGGCGACCACCCAGCCCCGCAGCTGGCCCAGCGCACAGCCGGGACTGGTCGGGATGGGGCTCCCAGTGCTTGGGGCAGCTCCCGCACGGGTTTCTCAGGGAAGGGGTGCGCGGGGCGGGGGATGCAGGCGTGGGGCGCGGCGCCGCTCACCGTAGATCATGGCCAGCCCGGTCTCGTGGAGGAAACGAGCGCGGCGGTGCTTGAAGAGCCAGATGGTGAGGATGGTGAGGGTGAGCAGCAGGATGAAGACGAGCAGGTTGGCGCTGTCCTGGCGGTGACTCTCCTCCGCCGCCTTCTCGGACACGATCTCCTCCTCCAGCGCCCCGGGACGCGCCGCCGCCACCTCGGCGCCCGCCGCCCCCCGCGCC